>SNQJ01S0184338.1:0-25771 GCA_010110895.2 Picea sitchensis
CCACTTTGACTACTTTGACCTTTTGGGGCTTCTAGATGACATATGAGGGTCCTCCAACTTCGTAAGGCCATAAATCTCAAACCGTGAGGAGTTATGTGACATTCCACATACCACCAAAAATGGAATGACATGTAATATCCATCTAGAATAGTATTACTTTCAATTATAGAAAAAATAATACCAATATCCATAAAAAAAACTTGGGTCCATTACCCAAACCTAGGTTCTCCAACTTCACATGGTCATAACTCTCTAACCGTAAGGAGTTATGTGATGTTCTACATACCACCGGAAATGGAATGACAATAGATATACATCTAGAATAGTTTCCCTAACAAATTCACTATCCTTCATCTCATTATTCCACAATTAATCATGGGTTCTCTTACTCTTCAAAGCGTCTTCCCGTGAGGGATTTCACCATAAGGGGACCACTTTGGAGTTCATCCATATTTACTTCTTATCAACCATGACAAAACAATAATGAGTCATATTTACATCAAACAAGATTGGGTCCATTACCCAAACCTTTGTGCTACGAGGCTTTCTTCAAGGGTTGACATCAATGACAACCAACCTTAATCAACAGTATCTATTTGGTATGTTTTGATGGCATACTTTACATTTGGGGGCATTGCATTCTTATAAAAACTGAGAATGGCCGGGTCATTTGGTATTTTATCTCATGGAATTGTACTCAAGGTTTTATTAAACCTAATATTAAAATCTTGTATCCTTTCATTCTTCCTTAACTCAATCTGGGTGAAGTTGGTGAGGGAGGGTATGGTAATAAATTGGAGGGGAAAACTGGGGTAGTTAGTAGAGGGAGGGTATGGTAATAAATTGGAGGGGAAAACATAGTTAGAAACATATCTTCAGGTCATTGAATGAGTGAATGGATATATTGGGAAAGATGGTATACCATTCATAAGCTCTTTCTAATAAGGTTTGTAGAAACAACCTTACCATGACATCATCATATTCAACACTGGAAAGTCATACATCAAGGAATAAGTGATGCCTCTCTATGCTGGATTTCTTTCAATCCTTTAAAATTCATTTAGGGTTCCCTTAGGGAGAAAATGGAGCTCATGTTGTTTACCTATGAGATTAAGAGGGGAATCTCTACTCCTCCTTCTATTTCTAAACTCCCTGGATTCCTTGATTTCTTGTGGGTTTTTCTTCCCACCTCCTTTTCTCTCCTCATGATGCTCGTCTCTGTGGCTGGTTCGGCCTCTCCATGTCTGGGGAGACTTCAGGGATATAATTTTCACTTCTAAGAATAGATATTTTCTTACTTTTAATTCTAGTAATGGGTCCCTTGTATTCATCATCCGTGAGACTACACTTCACTTTGTTCCCCTTGTGCTGCTCTAGAAATTTCTGATTTCTCTTCATCTTTCTCTATCTCTTCTCCCTGCCTTCTGAGGATTTGTATTCCTTCTTCTTCTTGACTAAGATCTCTTCCAGAACCCTTCCAACTCTTCTCAAGTTTGGGCTATTGTTATTACGAGATTGTACAACTAGTGTAAAATGCTTCATTGATTATTCAATCCACTTTCCAAATGGGATGATTACCCTGAGGTAAAGTCATATATTTATTCACAAACGTTGGTTCAAGTTTTGAATTTTAGTTCATGTCCCCAATATGGTTGCAAAAACTTTTGATGCTTGAATATGTTAGGGACCTAAACGACAACCTCACGAGGGATACAAATCCTCCTACATTTTTAAAGATGTGTTACTACTCTATTATGATTTTCGTGGGACTCTAGGTCCTTAGAATGTGGGAATTTTACAAAAGTCCATCGTAGTAATCAAAGAAAAAAGAAGATGTAAAATGGAAAATGTCTTATTTCTTTAGAAAGAAAGTTCCAAGGAGAGTCAATCTAAGAACTACATTATACATTTAAAGTAAATAAACAAACTTTGCTCACATCCCTCATAGTTAGCTAAATATTTATGATCATATAAAATAAAATAAAAATGATCCCAAGATGCATAAGAGAACTTCCTTTGATAGTAATACATGGGCAGCTCAAATAAAGACAATTATATATTGACCTCAAATACTTTATTTTTAGAAAATCATATAGGCATGTAATTTAGGATTGTTTCCAAAGTAGTTGTCTTGAAATTTCTAAACAATATATGGTTTATTACATATTCTCCTAAATTTAAATGTGTTATTATTAAAAGACTTGGATTGGGGCTCCCGTGGATCATAAATAAAATATATGTATAAGAAATGAAGTTTTGTAGAAGGAAGAAAGTGAGTGGCGGAAGACAATTTATTACGGTAAGAAGAAAAGGAAATTATCTATCTTTGGTTAAACCTTTATATTTAAAGAGGGAGTAACTAGATGAAGGACTTGATAAATAAATAAATATGTGATCAGCAGGAACTTACTATGATGGTATCTCTACTCTCTTACTTGCTTGTTGATGTCCTTTTTTTTTTCATCGACTAAGCAAGAACTATCCAACTCGTGATTTTTCCCTTCATCACTAATTTGTCATAGCCTTTTGTCCACTCTCAATGTATCTTCCTACTATGACACATTGACTTCATGTCTGACACTTTATATTGAAGATTTTACCTCCCAAGTCCCTTAGATCAATAGGAAATATTACGCAAATATTCTTCAATATCTTTATTTTACTTCAACAATCCACTCAGCCATTGTCCATTATCTCTACTATATTCAAGAATGCCTTTAAAAATTCAAATGATAACCTTTAAAGATATCAACATTTTCATCAAAGGCTTGTTTGGTTAGGAACAACAAGTTGAGGATCAATTCCGGATCTTAGACCTCATATTGGTGCTTCCGATAGGGTCTATCTCATTCATCCCATCATTCTTATTTATTCAAATGTACATCATCCTTGTCACATGTCAGAATATATATCCCGTCATTAATTCAGGGAGATGAAACTCTACATGTACTAAACCTTTGGGACGATCCCGCATGTTGCATTTCAATGCCTAGATTACTTTTTCCCAGAAGGGGATGAGTAGTAGTAATATTCTCTGGACCACTAAAATTTCTAATTCCTCATGCCCAAAATGTTCAATGTATATCCACAAAATTGTTGTCAACCTACTGCCATAACTCTACAATAACATTTGTTTGCTCCAGACGAAGTTTGAAATGAAAACTGGGGAGCGATAATATATCCCTCCGCAAATATTGGTCCAATGCATGTGAATGAGAAATCTCCTCGATCCCTTCATCTATTAATGACAATATTTACAGAACCTACATGATGATCGTTCTGTTGCTACTAAAGGCTACTAAATTTGTATTGGGAAAAGTGCAAAGATGGTGGGGATGGATGGGAGCGATATAGGATTTGAGACTTTTGTGAACACGGAACCCAAACCCGCGGATCAAGGCCTAAAAATGACTAAGTGTTGAAACGTGGTTGGTCGAATTTAACAAGGGAGAGATGAGATACTTAGGAGCCATGTATCCAGGGGAAAATGTGAGTCAGGATCTTGGGTGAAAATGTATATCATGGAACATGGGGTGAAGGAGGTTGTCGTGACTCTGGGCCAACCGTAGAACCCTCTGTTTTGAAAAAAATCAACTAAGTATAGGATAGTGAGGTGGTCGGTCAGACTCGTTATGTGAGGGTGTGGATGGAGATGTGGATCCAAGCATGCTACCCGAACCCGCTGCTCTAAAAACATCAAGTATAGGACTAGGAAAGGGAGAGAAGGAAAAAGAAAATGAGAAAAAACAAGTAAGTAAGTATACAAGAGGGTACAAAGGGAGAAAATAAGCTGGGAAATTTTAAAGCAGGAATTGATCTCAAGGAATAACCGGTGAGTATATTTTTTTACATCTCACAAGCGATGAGATCCCCCGTTGAAAAATTTAATGTAACCAATTCAAGCAACTGAATTTCCTAAATAAACATCATGCTATGATATGGGAATGCTTTTATGAAGGCATTACTCATAAATCCAGAATCAATTGTTTTTTGTTGAAATGACTTGCATTATTGGGGAATCAAATAAATGAAATAGAACCAACTCAATATGCCATTATCTAATGGCATACGTAATCCTAAGACAATAACTCATAGTGGTTGATGCCATTTTTTATATCCGTCTACTTGAATTTGTGGGATCCAATTACATACTTGTGTTTTGAATGTAGTTACAAAGAAACTAACAATGAGAGAGAAAAAATGCTACTAGGTATGGAAGAAAACATAACTCCATGAAACCCAATAAATATACAAACAATGACTTTTGTTCTTCCCTAATGGATGACTCTTCATATCACCAACAACTCTTCATATTTATAATAATGTTACAATAATTCAAATCCTAAGGATTACGAGCAAGTCGATTAAGGTTGGTTGTCATTGATGTCAACCTCAAGAAAGACCAGAAAGGGCTGCAAAGCTCAGTAATGGACCCAATAGTGTTTGATGTAAATATGAATCCATATTTGTTTTGTCATGGTTGATGGGTGAAGTAAATATGGATGAACTCCAAAGTCGTCCCCCTATGGTGAAATCCCTCTAGCACGTGCTGTGAAGTAAGAGAACCCATGTTTAATTATGGAATAAATGGAGATGAAGTAAAGGAATTTGTTAGGGGAAAATATCCTATATGGATAAAATATCCTATATGGATATCTCTCGTCATTCCATTTCTAGTGGTATATAGAACGTCACATAATTCCTCACAGAGAGAGTTATGGCTATGAGAAGTTGGAGACCCTGGGCTCAGTAGTAATGGACCAAAGCCTGGTTTGATGGTTAATGTTATGAGTTATGATATACTTTTCAGATAATAATATTCTATATGTATAGTACATTTCATGCCATTTCCTGTGCAGGCTGTATAATGTCACATAACTCCCTACTACAGAGTTACATTCACAGTTGGAGGACCCCATATGTCATCTAGAAGCCCCAAAAGTAACTGTGCTGGTTTATTTAAGAGATCTTTAAAAGGCAAATAATAAAGTGAAGTGATGTGAGGTATTATAACTAAAGTGAATACAAAAATAAAATTATTTCAATAATACCTTAATGGATAAATCTAGAAGTGGACCCAACCCTAAAATAAGGAAAGTGGGGCCAAGGACCTAGAATACGTTTCTTTAAGGGCTTACTTGAGAGTATAACAAGAGGAAAGGCTCCTCTCTATCTTGAATACCAACACTTGAGAATATTGAATATACATAGGTTACCCCGAGGTTTAAAATGATATCTAAGCTGAAATTTGAGGAAAGTGAAGAAAGAAGGTCAAAATGCAAGGAAGCATAAATTTTGATGGTGCTTCTATTGGCATAAGTGTTATTTCTGTGTCATCTCACCCATTTCTTTACCATAACTTTTCTAATGATTTAGATCCTGAAATTGCTATGCAAGTGATACAACATATCCAAGTATCGTTTGTAAAAATTCAGTTCAGGGTCGTTGTATTTTGGGAGCTACACTCCACGGAAAATAGGGTTCGTGGCTACTCCCGAAACTAGCCTAAAACAGATGTTTCAGGTAAAACGTCAACTTCCTTCATAATAGATCCACATCTGAGAGACAAAATGTGGGTTATTAGGGTACAGATCAGTAGTCTGTGTACTTCTAGATCATCTTTATCAAACATCTTTAATGGAACTCTACAAGGTCAGCTTCCTAGGACAAGTTTAATTCAGCAAGGTATTACTATATAACCTCTTCCTCGAGATATTCCATAGTGCCACTTGAGGGAATTACATAAAAACATTAACTGAATAACATTGTGTATCGCTCATATATTTTATACATTGTGTTCACCCCATGATTACTCTAAGTTAGGGTTGTTGACTAATCCAAAACTAGGTGCATGAGACTAAAGAAAGTTTGATGAAATGCTAGTCCTGCTACACAGTTAAGGATCGACGGTTTGTAGAATGCGATCCGATACAATCTGTATTCATTATAGAGAGCCAAGCAAACTGATTTTAATGACGTGATATTGATGAGGGATTTTTATTGAGGTTGGTGCATGGTTGAGCACTTGTTTAAGGTACAGTTGATTACAAAAGTTATGCATGGTTGATGCAATTCTGTTTTATGGTATAGGTTGGATTACGTGCCATTGGTGAATGGTTGATGCACTCATTTATGGTACATGTTGATTACAGTTGAGGTATTGTGGTTGATGCATGGTTCACTTATTGGTAATAAGTTTCATAAATAATATATCCTACGTTGATAGTGCGGACAAGCAGTTGTTACTCTAGAGGGGGTGAATCCGCAGACGTGATAATTTAAAACCTTTTTCAAATTATATAATTTAAACCATTCAATTATATCCGTCGAGCTACGAATGGCCATATCAAAGTTAAGCACCAATACACCAAGGCCACACCATGCACAATATGAGAAATAATCAATAGTTTTGTCTTGGCTGGAAGTAATGACTCCAAAGGTAGCTAACTCCAAAATGTAAAGGAGGGATAAACCTCCAAGAGGAATATGCGAAATCCTCCAATATCAAGAGAGATTTGAACTCTCTATCCTTTCCCTTCCTTCCACCTAAGAATATATATGAGAGATAATAAAACTCTTTATTCACCCCTGGTCCTGCTCTCGGCGACCCAAATCTCTGTGGCCAAAGATGCACTTTGGCCATTTAACATCTGATTCTGAAATTTACACGCAAGAAACTACCACTTGCATTTTCCAATGGAAGTGGTGTACTCAATTTCCCATTTGAGTCCTAGACATGAAACATTTAGCGGACTGCTTTTACCTAGAACACTGCTTATTGACTAGTTTCGTGATCCGGGTCACAAACCCTATATTCCACAGATGTAATTTCCCATAATTATAGAGAGAATCAAGAGCTAAACTTTTACCAGAGGTACCTTGATATGTCTCTAAATACCATAGTGATTTCAACATATGAATCTTCTAGAAAAAGCATACTCAAAAATGGTAAGATGACCTCGAAAATAACATACCTTAGAACACATCACCAAAAGACTTCATCCTCCCTTGAAACTGGAATCTTCTTTACCACTTCTTCTTATTACCTCTGTAATTCGAATTTTATCAAATAAATGTATAAATGATATTTATTTATACCCATTATAAATACCTTTAACATTAGGGGTCAATCTCATTAATTTCTTTACTTTTATAACTATTCTTAATTCATTTCAAAATTAGCATGAATTTCTTTTTCAATTCACTTTGTCATCTCTAAAAATTCATTTCCTCCTCAACCATGAGGATCCATGTGTATGCTACATACCACCTGGAAACAACATGATGTATACTATCTATCCATGGATGTTGTATATGCATGTGAATTTTCCTTCATGTCCAAATACCTCTACTTAATTCTATGGTCCAAAACCCACATGACTAGGCTGGATACTCAATGACAACAAACTAACTTCCAACACCCTCCCCTTTATTAACAATTGATGTGGCACCTAATAATACTTCATCCTTATTTCTCTTTGGTCTTGGGACTTTTTATTCTTTAGAATCCTTTTTGTGTGGCTTTTGTCTTCTCTCTCTTCATGTCTAGGATGTATATGTTGTTCGTCTTCTTGTTTGCAAATGGTGTCCAATCTTCTTGAGTTATTTTCTCCCATTTTACATTTTCGGGAATCAAACGTAAGAAAGTGTATCCCTTTGATCACACATTTTACTAACACCCTCTAGTAGATTATGATTCAAGTTCCCAACCAATAACACTCTTGCTTTTACATTTTTTCTTCCAAGCTCTACTACACCTTTCCCAAGTATTTTAAGGGGACATGAGTCATCTCCAAATGCAACATTTCCCACCCTCTCTATCTAAGCTGATGAATTTGTCTTGATCCCCTACTATGTGAAGAACATCCATTGTCTATGTACTCATCTTATTCTTTACATTCTTCTAGCGGTCAATGTTTTTCGACAATATTCATTGTTTGAATCTCTTTCCTTCCATACCGTATTAGTATAGTCACATCTTCATTCATATATCTGTAATCCCGTGCTTTGTGACCAAGAAAATAGATTCTTGGAGATACAATATTTTTGTCCATCAACCTGTAAAATGAATTATAACTTCTGTTGAAAATCCACATTATTTCCATATCTCTGCTTACACCATTCATGTTTCTCATGTATTTGTTCTTCTGTATTGATTCTATAATTAATTTCTTATGTCCAAAAATTTTGTAAGTATAAAAAATGACCCAAGAAAGAAATTTTGACACCTTGGAGTAAGTGGGTTTCTTGGTGATGTAGTCCATCTAGGTTCAAGATCTATTCTTCCGTAGCTCCTCTCCATACCAATTGAGCTCTTCTTGACTCCTGGCTAGGAGGTCTCTGATATTCATCCTTTGTAATCACGTCTCTTCCTGTATCCCGGGTCCACTCAACCATTCATGGTAGCTCTTCTTCAACTTTGTTTAAGCTGGTACTTGTGACCTTTTAAGAAGTTCTTGCATCCCATGTAATCCAAGATGTGTTGATTCTCTTGGCACTTGAGAGTTTCTCAAGCCTTCCCTCACTGAGACAACTTCTTGTTCAAGTTTTCACAATATTCTTCTTCTTTATCATTTGGACATTCTTCACAAGCATTCTTTTCTCTTGGTTTCCTTCAAGTAGAGTTTCTAAGGGAAATGGTTTCTTCTCCTTCAAAAGTCTCTAATTGTTTCCCTTAATCTTACAACCTGCCTTTTCTGGCCAACTAATCCAATCTTGCTAATTTTTAGTTTTCTTTTGTGTCTCTTTGAGCTTGCTATTTCCAACCTCAACATGCTTCAATTTCTTAAGATTTTCATCTCTCATTTTAATAATTCTTTTCTTTATGGATTTTCTTCTTCTTTATCATTGGACTTTTTCTTCTTCTCTCATTATCACTTCTTTTCTTAACCTTTTTGGATGAGACATTCAAATTCAACGTGACTCACTCCTTCTGCTAAATGAAGCAAAAGAACTCCACCTTCTATTTCTCTTTAAATCTACATGTTGTAATCTTCTTTCTAACTTCTTCTTCTTCCGCTTTCCTGTATTAAAGTTCTTGTAGCTTGTCCTAAATATATTTTTCCATGCATAGATCCTACCTTTGATTTTATCTATCAATCCATCCAGATGGTATCTATTAAGCATTGTTGTTGTTCCTTTTGTTTCCTTCTGAGCCAAGTAGCCTTTGGTTTCTTCAAGCATTATATCCTGAAGCAACTAGGATCCAAACATCCGGCTTCTGCAAGAGCTTTCTAAGCTCCATTCTCATTTTTCCAAGATTCAAAATTTCTTCCATCAAATGGTGGAATCCCATTTGGAATGCTTCCTTCATTTCTCAGACAGATCTCTCCCTTCCAGAGAGGGGTTAAACCCAGATCAAGGTAACCTCATTCCATACCAATTCTTGATACTCAGAGGTGAATCAGTATCAAGTTAAATTTAAAACCTTTTCAACTTATATAATTTAAACCATCCACTATATATCCAATGAGATGAACAATAGTATAAGAGTTAAGCACCAATACACTACAATACACCTGTATGCACAATATATGAGAAATAATCATTAGTTTTGTTCCTAAGGAAGTAATGACTTCCAAAGGTAGCTACCTAGAAATGTAAAGGGAGGGATAAACTCCCAAGAGGAATAATATATAATCTTCCAATATTAAGAGATATTTGAAATCTCTATCCTCGCCCCTTCCTTACACCCAAGAATATATGAGAGAGCAATGAACTTTTATTCATCAACTGCCTGTAAGACCTGCAACTGCATAACATGCCCCGTGATCAATAGTTAACATTTGATTCTGAAACTCCTACAAAAGAAACTAAAGTCCTCAGGACATATTTCCACAGAAGTGGTCCCACCACATTTGGAGTCTCCAGATGGTGCTATGATTGTTTTACCCTAACACCTCATGTATTATCTACTCTGTGACTGGTCACAAACCCTATATTCCACAGAGTGTAATTCCAAGCAATTATAGTGGAATCATATTGAATTTTTTTACTGTAGGTACCTTGATATGTATTCTCACCATAGCGATTTCACCATCTGGAATCGCTCTAGAAAACATGGAGAAAATGGTAAGATGACCTGAAAATAACATACCTAGGAACACATCACCAAAAGACTTCCATCTCCCTTGAACCGGGCCTTCTTTACTTCTTCTTCCATCTGAAATTGAATTTTATCAAATGAATGTATAATGATATTTTATTTATACCCATTTATGTCACTTTTAACATTAGTACACTGACACTTTCTTATTTTATAATTATTTCTTTACTCATTTCTTTCTGGGCCTATATGTACTTCCTTTTCAATTCACTTTGTTATCTTCAAAATTCATTTCTCCTAAACCAAGGAGGGATCCATGTGACGTGCCATGTACCACTGGAAAAAACATGATGTATACTCTATCCATCCATGGATTTTGTATCTAAATGTGCATTTTCCTTCAAGGTCCAAATACCTCTTACTCAATCTCTAAGGTCCAAAACCCATGACTAGGTTGGATGCCACTCTCAATGACAACAACCAATCTTCCAACAAGTGGTTCCATCATTCTACTTCTGTACTTCAGGTGGCAGGATGTATAAGGATGTGTGGTTGCAGCCACCTCCTCCTACAGCCAGAGAACATTGGGGTTGTATCCTCCTCTAGCCAGGTAGCCAAAGATCTGAGGAGTTGAGCCCCCTGTGCTGTAGCCTGAAACTAGGGGTTGGAGCCTCCAGCTCTTGCACTGGAAAACAAAACAAAGGAAGTTGGTTCCAATGAATGTAATTCTCAAGATATATAAGAAAAAGCATTCCGTGGTTTCTCCTGATTTGGCTCTAATGTGAAACACCTGCGTAACGTGTAATGTGTGTGATTGTTTATTTATTACTCCTCATTATTGGATAATAATTCTACATTGATATAACATTTGAAGAAAAAGGATTATAATTACGTTATTACTGATTCACCCCCCCTCTCATTAATCCAACATACGAGTCCAACACCCCCCCGAAATAGAAGGGGTGTTTGTGATTCAAAGCATCATTCTAAACTTTTCATTTTTTTCTCGTCCAAGCTCTTTGGTGAAGATGTCCACAATTTGCTCATTTGTGGAATAATGTCTCAAGTGAATAGTTGTTTCCTCTACATGATATCGAATCAGGTGATACTTTGTGTTGATATGATTATTTTTTGTTGATGTTAGTGGTATCATTGGACAAGTACTTCTACATTGGCATGTGTCTACCATGTGGAAGTCATCAAAGATTATTTTAGTCTTGATTTTACTTATTTAAAAGGAATTCATTAAAGAAAAATTGTATTTATTAGTGAATTGAGTTATTTAAGGAACATGCATAGCATGCAGCATGTAATCTAAATATTAAGAGAATGTGATAAGTAATATCAACCTGTTACGAGGAAAATCTCTCTATGGCTAGGGGTCAACCACAACAGACGGAAATGACTGCATAAATCAACTCTACTCTCAAGTATGCTATATAGACATATATGCTAGCAAGACAAAATAAAAGGCCTACCTTGTCCAGACGTTCGATGAATTCCATCGTTGAGCACTTGAACCAAAGAAATATACCTGCAACTAGTCCTCAACAACCAAGAAACGCAAGCATATGGTGATAATACATTATGTTAGCACATTCAATAGCATAATCCATCAACATTCATAACAAATACGCATATGGAAGAATAATTCAAATATTTGCAAGATATTAATTGGACGAGAAAAGAGTAGTTCTATTAAGATATAATTAGCAGAAGTGAATAAGTTACATACTTTCGTGTCGACATGGTTCAGAACCAAGAAACTAAGTTCCTTCCAGTTGGGCCTCCACCACTTCAATCCTACACCAAAGGAAAGCTCATATAAGAGAGAAAATGAAGTTCTCAATCAGTAAGGGAAGAGATTGGGGGATGAACAATGTGTTCAGACTTAAAGTATAAAGGGATGCAGACTCAATGTGAAGTGAATAATTCCTCCAGAGTAACTTTTCTCTCAAAATTGAATTCTTTCTCCTCTTTTCCATAGCTCAGATTTGGCCCATTTATAGCCTTCAAGTGGAACTGAAGGGTCAAGTTGAAACATTTCTAGTATATGGAAGGCCAAGGATCATTGATCTCGTGACGTGACATGGAAACCTGACACCATTTTTAAATTTTGGGCACATTTCTCGATGTATGAGGGTTGTAGTGGTGCAACCTACGTATACACATGATGTATAGTAGGCAAGGTTCATATATGTGGAATTTTTTTTATTTTTAGCTCTACGATTTGCAAAAAAGGGACTTCAAGTTTGCATAGGGAAATGGAAAAAGGCCTTATGTGCAAGATTGCATGGGGTGAGGCAAATATTGCTATAACAGATGCCCCCTAATGTGTGAGGTCAGAGGAGTATCTGTGATGGTCAAAATACATTATAAAAACCCATAAGTGGAGTAATGGGGATCCAGATGGAAGAACTAGTTGTTGAGTTATGAACCATGACGACACAGAAGTCTGTAACTTATTCACTTCTGTTGATTATATCTTAATAGAAATACTCTTTTCTCATCCAATTAATATCTTGCAAATATTTGAATTATTATTCCTTGGGCGCATTTGTTATGAATATTTATGGATTATGCTATTGAATGTGATAACATCATATATTATCACCATATGCTTGCTTTGCTTGGTTGTTGAGGAATAGTTGCGGGTATATTTCTTTGGTTCAAGTGCTCAACGATGGACTTCATCGAACGTCTGGATGAGGTAGGGATTTTATCTTGTCTGTCTAGCATATTTGTCTATATAGCATACTTGAGAGTAGATTTCATTTCTGCAGTCATTTTCATCTGTTGTGGTTTACCCCTATCCATAGAGATATTTTCCTCGTAATATAATTGGTGATTAGAAATACATTGTAACTCATGATTATAAAATAAAGGCTAAGAGAAGGAGGAAGACACGTGTGTTGAGGGAGTCGAAATTGTCGAGACTCTTGGTGAGATTTCAAGATCAAGAGACTCTTGGTGAGAGACCAATAGCAAGGGATCTTTGGTAAGATTCCAAGGTTGAGGATATTTGGTGAGATGCCAAGATCGGATATAGAAACAAAGGAAGTTTTCTAGTTGGATTATAGAAGCAAAGAAGGAATTTTGTTTGCACATGAGTGAGGAGATCTCATAGGTTGGGTGAAGAGATTTCATCCAATTATTGATGAAAAGAGGGTTGGATCACAAAGGATTGTGAGTCAATATATTGATAGGTGGAGAAGGACTTCCATATAGAGGTCATGGAGGTCAAGGAGGAGAGAGAGAAGAAGCAGTCGTAGGTGGGTTTTAGTCAACATAATCCACAAGAAAAGGTCAGATTGTATGGAGCTTTATGTACAAACTTTTTCTACAGATATGTGGTTCATAGTGGGTTGAATTACATATATATGTGTATCACCATAGGGTGAATTTCATATACCTTGGGAAACATGCCAGAATAGGTCATACAACAACACAGAAGTTTCCAAGTTTATTTCCAATGTGTAATTCTCTCATTGGGTTGTTTTCCCTATTACGGGAGCCCTGGTTTGACCTTAATAAAAGCATCATTGGATTGGTTTTCCCTCTGGGATTTTTCTAGGGGTTTATACCCAAAAATATTGGTGTTAATCTGTTCTTGATTTGGTTTTCTTGTTTATGTTTTAGTTTCATGTTTAGTTGATTGCTCAATTGTGATTTAGTATATAAAGTGATTTTATTTGAGCTAATTTTCGGGTGTTCGGTAGAGTGGTAAAATATCAACATGGTATTATTGCATACCAAGGGTTGAATCTGCTTGGGAAAATCAATAGTTCGATCATGGAATCTAGGATTCTTGGACAACTTGATTGCAAAATTATTATCAACTAAAAGAGGAGTATAATTTGCTTGTTTCTCCTGCAAATATTCAGGTATTTTGCTAAGCCACACAATCTCCTTTATTGCTTTTGTAGCTCCCATATATTCTTCCTCTATTGTGGAATATACTGGAACTAATTGTTTGTGTGATATCCAAGAGACACTTATTGATCAAAGACTCATAACATAGCTTGAAGTTGGCACTCCAATTCATCCACCTTAGAGTACCTGATTCCAAAATCTTGAGTTACCTTCAAGTATTTTAGAACTCTTTTTGCAGTAGACCAATGTCCTTCACAAGGATTTTGCATGAACCTGGAAATAATCCCAACAACAAATGAAATTTTTGGTCTAGTGGTATTAAGATAGATAAGAATTCCCACAAGTTATTTGTACTTGGTTTCATCCTCAAATTCATTCCCTTATTTTGTTGTGAGTTTCAAATTATATTCCCTTGGATTAGAAATGAGATTACACTCATCCATGCTTTATCCAATGGTGTGGGATCGTCTCTCAAGGTCAAAAATCCGAGAAAAAATGATGTAAAGTCTTCCTCATACTTTTTAAACCATACACCTTTCTCATAATTTGAATACTACATGGGTAGATTACCCATCTCCGACCTGAGAATATCCACTGTCGTGTCTCCCACTATAAATTGAAAAGTCTACACCTTATGATTATATTCCCTAGCTACATGCCTATGAGAAAATTTCATGTGCTCTAAGGCTCTATAGTGCTTCTCATCCAGAGTCTCCAAATATACCTTAAGAGCATCAACACACTACTCCTCATGAATAACATCATACAAAGTGACATGAAGCGAAGGGACTAAGATATTAAGGGAAGAAGAACCTTTGAGCCATATACCAGCACCTACCTTTCATTTACTTATGAGCATGCCTCCCTAATGAATTGAATCAGATCAGTTGGTTTTATTCCTATTCTTTTGGAGCTTGACTTCATGTCTGCAGGATTTTCCCAACTGATAGGAGTATTGCACTTTATTCCATACAATGCCTCAAATGGACTCATCTTCAGAGAGGCATGATGTCCATTACTATAGGCAAACTCCACTAGATGCAAGTAATCCTCCCACTTAGAGGGTTGATCCATCACATACATCCCCAACATGTCCTCAATTACCTGATTCACTCTTTCATTTTTCCCGTCTATCTGGGGATGATAAGTGGTACTCATGTTCAGATTTGTCCCAAATCCATTAAAAAATCCTTTCCAAAAGTTTGATGCGAACTTGGGATCTATGTATGACACAATTTCCTTTGGGACTCCATGCAATCTGGTAACTTATTTCATGTAGATGTCTGCTATGTTGGTTACCTTATGAGTTGTCTTTATAGGAATGAAATGTGCAGCCTTATTCAACTTGTCCACCACCACCATGGTGGAATCATGTTTCTTAGATGTCTTAGGAAGCTTTGTGATAAAGTCTATAGTCACTGCATCCCACTTCCACTCAGGTATTGGAAATGGTTGTAGCAAGCCTGTTGGATGCATGTTCTCTACTTTGACTTTCTGACACTCCATACACCTGGCTATATACTCTGCTACATCATTCTTCATGTCAGGCCAGTAGTCTCCATGTCCCAAGCATATGTATTTCACAAGATATGGCAGATAAGGGCAATGAACGGGTCCTATTCAAAGTATTTATTCAAATCCCGAGCCCAAACATCATATCCCTTGATCAAGAATAAGATCAAAGAATTATTAGATATACAAAGAATATTGGATCACGAGAAACCACAAGATATGAAGGAGAATGACCGGAAACAGTGGTTGATATGTTTTGACCGGTACAACATATCCCTAGAGATATGGTCTATAATAAATGCACAGAACTAGAGAAATGGAGTAAGTAAGCAATGTACATGCTATGAAGAACGATTCATTCCCTATGAACAACAAAAAGATTCTATATTTGCAACTGTGATGGAACCTTATTTGGGACTACTTCGGAAAATGAACAAATGTTACAAATACTGTCTCTTATCATATAGTTATTTCAATTCTACAAAATATTTTGTCCATTAGTTCATCTCTTATTCCCAATAAACAGAGAGGATCTGTTGAATCTCAGGTATTTTATTTAACCAATCGGGTCCTAAGACTTACCCACCATCTACAATTGCACGAAAGAGACTATTCATCCCAAAGGGGTTTGTGGATTTTTGGTAGTATTATTCCATTTTGGGTGATTAGTACTTGAACCACCTGCTAAGTTCTTCAACCTGTGAAATTAGGCGATTTCAGGAAAGTGATAAGTGTAATGCCCATATTGGCCGCAAAGTGTGCAAGGAAATTTGGTCATATGCTAGTTATTCTTTCCTTTCTTTGGTGGGTTCCCCCCTATCTTGATTATCTTAATGGGTTTAATCAAAAGTAGAGGGTCATCTGAGGGCTTTAATATCGTATTCACAAAATCAAATATTTTACTACATAAATAAATCATTACCTTCACACAATATAAAAAGAACATAGCCACATATATCAATATCCAACCTAAATATAACATGTTATATCTTAACATCATCTTTACAAAATATATCAATAACTTAATTAAATCAGTCATTTTATGAATGTTTTCAATGATTTTATAACAGGAATATAGCAATTCCAGAATACTTTTTTCTGAAGACATGTGCTCTACTTTAAACTTGTTCAGCAGTTCTCCAATGTACTTCTTATGGGAGATGAATATGTACTTTGGATTTTGAATCACCTCAATGCCCAAATAGTAGTGAAGATGTCCCAAATATGTCTTCTTGTATCATTTCTTCAAATATTTATTTATGCATGCAATGTAGCTTTCATTGTTCCATATTATCAATAGATCATCTACATATACTATGTTGATGTTTGGGAAGCATCGAAAATACATTCTACTAGATTAATAATTAATAATATGATTATTAATCATTAAACAATATATTAATGTAATAATATATTTATATAAGGTATAAATATATTATTAATGTAATATTATTAATGTAATAATATATTTATCCAAGGGACACATCCTTTCATGGATGGTCACTATATATTCTATATATATGGAACATTCATCATTGTAATAATTTCATCAAATGAATATCATCTTATATATATAAAAAATTAACATGGTATAAAAGAAATATTGGGCTTGACTCCCTCACAGGAGAGCCTGGGAAGATGAGAGTCTAAAGATCCTACATTTGTTTATATATTAGGAAGAGGAAGATGTTTATCCTGCTGAGAAAGAGGGGGGGAAATAAATTTGATTTTCTAATTGTTAAGATAAGGAATGGTTGGCTTTGTAGTGATTAGAAAAGAGAGAGGAAGTAGTAGCTACTCGATGAATGTTATCTATAGAGAGATCGAAGGGAACAGTCGATGGCACGGATATGCGAGCATCTCAAGGGCAGAGGCTATATCATGGTGAGATAGAGAACAACATTGAGAGTACACCTGCAGAAGCATATCCACCCTCAAGTTAAGAGCGGAGCCACCTGGATAGTCAATAGGGAGTCGTCATTGTGGAATGCAATGAAAGGTTACAAATAGTGAAGGAGATTCAAACCCAGTAATAGTGTGCTAGAAAGATAGTTGGCAGTAAACTTGATGTGTGGTAGACAATGAGGATGGAAAATTGTCTGGTGCCCTCACTTCAGATGGCGTCAAAGGTTTGGATGGAAGATAGGGTTCATTTTTATGGAATTCTAGGAGGTGATCCCGAGTTATTTGAGGGTTTTCCCGTGGTTTTATCCTGTGAACTATGGAAATGCTCGAGTTATTTCCCTAAGAATCTTAATTTTCAGTACATAGAGTTGGACGATAAGGAGAATGTTAATGTGGTCCCCATTTATGAAAACAAATATGTAGATTGATGTTCATTAGTCTATGGTTACTAATGATGGTTTGAGTTAGGAAATCGTTGTTATGGGTGATGGAAATGGCCATATAAGGATAATATAATTCAGAGACAACAAGACTCATGAGGGTAAGGGATATAGAAGGAATAAGGTGGTTATGGACGAACTGAACATTGATAGGAAAGGGAACTTGGGTTCCTGTACATATATTTTATATTGATTTGTTCTATTTGTATAGTGGTTGTGAGATATTTTGTATTGTTGCATTCTATTTGTGTAGTGGATAATACATGGGACCTATTCCTTGGTGACAATGCCAATAGTGATCAATTGGTGAAGCAGATTCCAAAAGAGAGGAATGGTTATGGTGCATGGTCATGCCCAAAGTTGTCAAGTCTATGGTAATAGGTTCATGTTATTATGAAAGAGGTTCAAGGTGTGTTCTTGAATTTTGTTTTCTTAGGATTTGTAAAAGAGACATATTGAACCTTGTCAACTCAATATGAATGTGGAAACGACCCTGTGTGAATGGAGGCTTCATCATCTACAGGGTTATTGAGAAATACTATCACAACGTCGCCACCTTGATCATTATGTGTATCATGAATAGGATATTTGTTTGCAAGGATCACTGCAGAAAATTTTAGAATGGGAAATATTCTTGTTTTTCTCTTATTTTGTTTTGGGAAAGTTACCATGGAAATGCTTGTTCCATGGAGATGTTCTTGTTCTTTTTCTAGGAAAGTTACCATGGATACTTTCTTATTATATTGTGGTTCTTTTAGGAACATGACATTTTACCAATATTCTTATACTATGTGACACTCATGGATCTTTTTCATGAAGGCCAAGGATGAGGTCTTCAACAGATTATAAGAGTTTAGGGCTCAACTAGAGAATCTGATAGAGAAAGAAGATCAAGATGAACACGAGGATTTGGTGAGGATTGATCGAGATGGACATAAGAAGTAGTGAAAACCCCTATGTAGTTGATATCACATGAATCTTGTTGCAATGTGTTGATGTGGTGGTTACCATGATGTTGTGTGCTTTGGAAAATGGAAATATTGTCATAGAATCACAGAGGGAGTAGCTAGTGAGGTAGACTGGAAAAGAAAGGTTTCCATTAATAGAGGGAGTTGGCCTCTGAGTTTGATGTGAAGGATATTGTCTTAATGCACTACTTTTTGGGTCTAGAGGTATGGAAGAGGAAAAATGAGATCTTCCTGAATTAGGAAAAAAATGTTGTGGAGATCCTAAAGGGGTTCGGGATGTTGGACTGTAAATTGATGTCTACACCAATGGAATCAAATATGAAGTTGTTGGATGACATGAATTCAAAGGTTGTGGATGCTACATTATATAGGAAGATGATTGGATCACTGATGTATTTGATGAATACATGGCCATATATATGTTTTGTTGTGAACACCCTGAGTCAGTACATGGTTGACCCCAGATGTGTTCACCTGATTGCAGTAAAACATATGATGAGGTACCTTAAAGGTACAGTGTATTATGGTCTCAAGTATGTTGCATACAGTGAGATCAGTCTACTTGGATATTCATATTCAGATTGGATCGGTAATGTTGAAAACCAGAAAAGTACATTAGGTTGTTGCTTCACTTTGAGGATCCGGTATGATTTCATTGATTAGTAAGAAGCAGTCATCTGTAGCACTCAGTACGGTTGAGGCTAAATATGTGGCAGCATGTGCATCATGTAGAGAAGCAGTGTGGATTTAGAAGTTGTTATCTAGGTTATTTGGTCTCAAACTAGAGGTGACCTGCATTTGGTGTGACAACCAAAGTTGCATGAAGTTGTCAGAGAATTCGGTGTTCCATGACAGGTCGAATCATATCGAGATAAAATATCAAAATATGATAGATATGGTGCATAAGGTAGAAATGAGGCTCCAATATGTGATTACCAAGGAGCAAGTTGTGGACGTTTTGACCAAGCCACAGTTGAGGACGAAGTTAGAGAACTTCAGGGACAATCTTGGCGTGTTCCCTCTTCAGAGGGAGCGACAAGACATATATGCATTGTAGGGTAGTGGATGTCTTAGGGACATGTTGTAGTTATTTGAGAACTACCCACAGGCCTTGATGCATTGGTTGTGAAGTCACAGGGGTGCACATGACGAGGTATAGATGCATTGCAAGGTAGTGGATGTGTTGGGGACATGTTGTAGTTATTTGAGAACTACCCATAGGCCTTGGATGCATTGGTTGTGAAGTCACAAGGGTGCACATGATGAGGTATAGATGAATTGCGAGCTAGTGGATGTCATGGTGACGTGTTGAAGCTATTTGAGAGCTACCGACAAGGAATATTCAAAAGCAATCTTGATCCGAATTATTTTCGGCACGAAATGAGAGCGAAGATATAATAAATAAAAGTATAGAGATCTCGCAGATATTCAATAATATAACAGAAATGTAACCATAAACACATATATACAGTAATACATGATTTCTATTAATGAAAGAAATGTACAAAGACTGTAAAAATACAGAGTGAAAGACTCGCTAGAATGGTGGCAGCTTATCTCTGAGAAGATATGTGACAGCTACTCGCATTCGCAAGAAGATCATTACAATGAGGCTGTGAAGCAATTTTTACAATAAACATGAATGCCAAAAACCCTAGACATCCAAAAACCTAACCCTAGGAGATGAAGCTCCAAAATTCATGTGGGCCCCGTTTGGGTAAGTTAGTACATCAACTTCTCGGGGTTGTAACTTTTGCATACGATCTTAGTTTTAGGCACATGATAGCTCGTTGGAAAGGTATCATCGGGGAGATTCATTTTGGAGAAAATATCGAAGGAACTTCCATATTTCTCCCCATTTTCCCAAAAATGTCGTTTAGGGCCTCAAAATGGCCCCGGAAGTTAAAAATTGTTAAAAATAGTAAATTGCCAAATTTGCCAGAAAATTGTTTTGAACTAGTTGGAAAAGGTGGGTGGCCATCGATATCCACCTGGACCAATACTCCCTCCTTAGGAAGAAATGGAATCCATTGCGTTGAGTGCCCGGGGGAGAGGAAAAAGCGTTTGTTGAATCTGAATCTTGGTGAGTTGCTTTCCTTGCTGGAGACGTCGCGTTGCTCAGTTTGTGGAAATATGTCATGAACCTGTTAAGGTTGAGGCTGTTCAACAAGTCAAGCTACACGAGAGCACGGTGTGCAAAAGGAATCTTTGTGCTTTTCTGAAACCTTTTCGACCTGCTTATGTTGGATAGAATGTGTTTGAGGTGAGGTTGTAGTGGTTGCAGTGTCCTTTTGTTCCCCTTTTGAACAGATTGTAAAGAAGCTGAATTTTGCAGTATGAGATACTACCTTGTGGCATTTTTTAGGTGGAAAAATAGTCAGAACTACCTCTGGTAATCTGTAGAGATGACCCCCTAGAGAAACAATGACACTACGGGTTCGAGACTCATAAACAACATGGAATCTCCACATATATGGTTGGTCCAAGAGAACATCACAAAAATCCAGTGGGGAAACATCACATAAAACCTCACCCTTGAAGGGTTGGATTCCATATGAAAATCGACACTATTGGCTGACATGAAGATCTTGTCCTTGGCAAAGCCACCCGATGTTGTATGGTTGTGGGTGTGGTGTTATAAACAATCCCAACTGTTTGACGACCTCTGTTGAGATGAGGTTATTTTGGCTTCCTCTATAAACAATAAAATGCAGTGGGGCCCCCTTCACCCACATCTGTGAATGAAAAAGGCACTCCCCCTCTTCAGGATCTGTTGGTTCTTCTGGTTGAATTATCATGGTCGTGACAATAGAAGTGGGTTATCCATCAATGATCTGTCCTTTACCAATATTTTTAGAATTAGATTATGAATCAGGGTTTGGCTCCGTGTATTTGATATCGGCCACCAATGATTTTTTTGAGTGACATTCATCGATGTTGTGTCAGGGGATTTTGTGGAAATTGCAGCATTTTCCAGTATCCTTCTTTGTCTTCCCGTGACCCTTATTTTCCTGTGGCTTGGACTGGTTTTCAGGAGACTGTTTGTTAGGGTCGTCTTTTTCATACTTTGGTTATTACGGATTTGCAGACCTCAACTCCCATCTGTTTTGGTGCTTAAATTTCTGCTCAATTTTAACAGCATATCGATAAGCAACACTGAGTGATGAGATATCCAAAAAATCCATTTCAGTTTGGATGTATCTTTGTAGAGACCCATGGTATTTCAGAACCAAATTTCGTTCAGATTCCTTGATACCCAACTTGGTGCACAAGGTATGGAAGGTATTGGTGAACTCTGGAACTTCTTGGCCCCTCTCTTGCCACAGTGTGGTCCATCTCATGCACTGGTCCTCATAGTTTCCAACAAGGTAATACCGTTCCTTTACCACATCCACAAAAAATCCCAAGTGGGCTTGACCCCATATATTCCAGACTCCTCTGTGGAACTTTTCTCCCAGTAAGTTTCCCACCAATGTTTGACATGTGGGAGAGATTTAAGGAGTGTGAAGGTGATAATTTCCCTGTCATAAAAATTATGAATAGAGAAATAAGCTTCTAACAAATTTAACCATTTGTCTAGGGAATCCACATCTATCTGACCTTCAAATACGGGAATATCAAAATTAACCTGTACCTTGAAAGGAGAGGTGCTTCCAAAGTCATTTTTTGATGAATATGCACCTATTTTTATCGACAGATGTTGAGGGATGTGGTAAAATTTCTCCATCATTTCATCCCTCCATTATGTGAGAGCTTTCTCAAGCAACAGATTGATAGAATCGTTTGTTCCGTCGTTTTTATTTTCTTCTGCCATGGAGGGTTTCTTGGGCATGCGAGAGAGATTGTCTTCAAAAGAGACAAGATCGAGACCCAACTTTCTATACTCGAACCTCGTCGGGGACAACCACTGAAAAAAATGATCAAGAGCAACCTGCTCTGATACCACTAATCTAGATTATTTTCGGCACGAAATGAGAGCGGAGATATAATAAAGAAAAGCAAAGATATATCGCATATATTCAATAATATAATAGAAATGTAACCATAAACACATATATACAGTAATACATGATTTCTATTAATGAAAGATATGTACAGAGACTGTAAAAATACAGAGTGAAAGACTCACTAGAATGGTGGCAGTTTATCTCTGAGAAGAGATGTGACGGCTATTCGCATTCATAAGAAGATCATTACAATGAGGCTCTTAAGGAATTTTCACAATAAAAAGGAATTCCAAAAACCTTATACATCCAAAAACCTAACCCTAGGAGATGAAGAAACAAAAGTCATGTGGGCCCCGTTTGGGTAAGTTAGTACATCAACTTCCCAGGGTCGTAACTTTTGCATACGATCTTCGTTTTAGGCGCATGATAGCCCAATGGAAAGGTATCTTCGAGGAGATTCATTTTGGAGGAAATATATAATTAACTTCCATATTGCTCCCCATTTTCCCAAAAATGTCATTTAGGGCCTCAAAATGGTCCCGAAAGTTAAAAACTGCTAAAAATAGTAAATTACCAAAATTGCCAGAAAATTGTTTTGAGTCAGTTGGAAAAGGTGGGTGGCCACCGATATCCACCTGGATCAAATATTTAGAGGTAATCTTGGCATAATGTAGAATGTCTCCATCGCTGAGAGGGAGTGTTGATGTTTTCGAATCATCAGAAAGGCATTCTACTAGATTAATAATTATTAATATGATTATTACTTATTAAACAATATTATTAATGTAATAATATATTTATATAAGGTATAAATATATTATGAATGTAATAATATATTTATATAAGGTATAAATATATTATTAATGTAATAATATATTTATATAAGGTATAAATATATTATTAATGTAATAATATATTTATCCAAGGGACACATCCTTTCATGGATGGTCATTGTATGTTCTATATATATGGAACATTCATCCTTGTAATAATTCCATTGAATGCATATCATCTTATATATAAAAAATCAACATACTACAAGATATTCAACAATCTTGCCAACATTCTTGATAAACAAATTTGCAACGTCAAGATTTAAATGCTTGAAATTCAATTTTAGAAGATGTTAAGTTAACTTTTCATACCATGCTCAGGGTGCTTGTTTCATAACATATAAGGATTTGATGAGATTTCATGCCTTCTATTCTTGTCCCTTCACAATAAATCCTTATGGTTGAGACATAAAAACATTATCTTTCAATTATTCATTCAATAAAGAAGACTTCACATCCATTTGATGAATTTTACATCCATTTTGTGTTTCCATGAAAAATAGAGTATGTATGGTAGCCCATTTTGTTGTGTGGGAAAAAGTCTCCTCATAATCAACACCTTTTTTCTATGCAAATCCTTTTTCGACGAGCCTTTCTTTGTTCTTTTCAAGTAAGCCATATGATTTGTACTTGTTCTTGAATACCCACTTTAATCCAATTGGTTTGGTTCCAAATGGAGGGTCCACCAACTTCCATGCCTCATTCTTGATGAGAGCATCATATTCCTTTGGCATGGCTTCTTTCCATTCATCATGAGAAGTTGATTCTTCAAAGGAATTCGGTTCAAGGTTAGTAGATGAATTCAACTCACAATAATATGAAACATCAATATCATCTACATCACCTAAGATTAAATTATCTACAATAGCTCCATATTGTCTTAAGGAAATTTTGGTTCATGTCTTTCTAACCTCATCGAGATGAACACTTTCAATTGTTTTTGTCAGCCATTTTGGTGGACGTTCCTGATATGGTCTAAGTTGATTAGTTTATTAAGATGGTGTTTATTTCTCATCAAGACTCATTGTTTCAATCCTCTCAATCACATCATCCAAATGAACTTCAAGTCCTGATGAAGTGGTTGGAACTTCTTCATGTGGGGGATATGGTTCTTTAAAAGTAGATTCTAGATATTGACCCAAGATAAGGATCCCCCCTACAATATTTGAAATATCATCATCAAATTCATGATATGTCTTTACATGAGTTAACTTATCCAAATGATCAAAATGCCTCTCAATATTTTCTTCATTCTTGGAGGATTCAAGAAATATTACATCTCTAGAAAGGATAAATTTATTTTTTGTCTCACCGTAAAGACGATATCCTTCGGTGGTATTTGAGTACCCCAAGAATATGCACTTTTGAATCCTTGCATCAATAAAAAAAATTCTCCTTAGGAATTAAGGCATAGTTTTGATTGGGGGGGGATTTCTGACATCGACATGAGGGAGAATTTCCCAATGGAAGGTCCCAAATCAGACCCACTATCATTTGAATAGAAATATCCATCGATATATGGACCCAAATTCCACTAAGTGGATTTATCCCCATAAAGAGACTTTCCATCAAAGCCAAGATGACGCAACCTGCCCCTCAGTAGACGGTCGCACCACCAGGACCTCCACAAACCTCGGCCCGAAGAGCCCAAGCCCTTCCAACTCCCTCGGGAGTCCTTTACCCACAGTCTTCTCGGCTATCTTCCCTTTCAGAACTCGGGAAATCGGGTTTCGCGGGCTCGCGAACCTCGTGTGCACCTCTCGTACAATACGAAAACTCGAACCCCGATCCGCGATGTCAACGGTCAACGCTCCCGCTCTGTCGGGGATTTTCTTATCGGAAAATCGGCGGTTGTGTCGTCGCGTACCTCATGCAACACGAACCTCCGAGTGCCGAAACCCCGATCCCTCGCGAACGCACCACCTGGACTCCACTATGCCTCCGGGTCCCACGCTACCACGTTAGTCTTCGGGACTTCGCGGATCGCGGATCCACGATACCAAATTCCCTGCCGTTGGAAACCCCGAATGCCGAAACCCCGATGTTTCGGATTTATGCCATCTGTCCCTCCAAGGATCGACGGCTCCCGCTAAATCGGGAAATCATGCATCGCGACTTCAACGTGCATGAAACCTTTGCACTCGCCGACTCCGATTCGCCGATATTCCACGGCAAATGATTCTCCCTGCGCTTGAGAGTTAATCGCCTTGCTCCTTCTCCCGAATCTGACGATCCACGGGACTTCGCG
>SNQJ01S0184339.1:0-18954 GCA_010110895.2 Picea sitchensis
AGATATTTAAAGAAAATGCAATGGATTTGACTGGCCAATCAGTCTGTAATCTAGAAAGAGAGAGAAAGAGACTCTTGTTGACAGAGGAAGAGCAATGGTGCCAGAAAAGTAGAGCTATATGGATCAAAGGTGGCGACAAGAACACGAAGTTCTTTCATCGATTTGCGAGCTACAAGCGTAATAAAAAATCCATATGGGAGATCAATGATGAGGTAGGGGTTTCCCATACAGGACAGGAAGCCATCAAGATGAAAGATACCAAGTTTTTCAAATCATTCTTCAACGATACTAGTCAAAATTCTATTGTAAATCAGATTAACACAGTTAGATTGTACCCGACCATTGTTGGAGAGGAGGAACAAATTATTTTGGAACAGGCTATCACAAAGGATGAAATTTTAGGTATTCTCAAGGGCTTTACAAAGGACAGAAGCCTCAGCTCCGATGGATGGACCATGGAGATTTTCCTCTCCTTCTTCGAGCTTGTTGGCCAAGACCTTGTAGACATGGTGGAAGAGTCTAGAATTGAAGGAAAGGTTAACAACTTGATAAACTCCACATTTATTACATTGATCCCCAAAGGTAACAATCCTATAGTGTTCAACATTTTTAGGTCGATCACCCTCTACAACTTATGCTACAAGATTATATCCAAAGTGATAGCCAAGAGAATTAGACCAATTTTATCCCGATCCTTATCAATTGAGAAGTTGGGGTTCTTGAAAGGTAGAAAAATCCTTGATGCAATCGAGACAACACACAAATTTTTACATAGCATCAAAAGTAAAAAATTACAATCTATAATTCTAAAACTTGATCTAAAAAAGGCATATGATTGCACAGATTGGGACTTTTTGAGGATAATCCTGCTTCAAATTTGTTTTGGCCTTCCAACGACCAACTAGATTATGGCCTGTGTTACATCAACTAATTATGTTATCTTGATAAATGTTGAACCAACAAATTGTTTTAAAACTAGCAGGGGGATCAGACATGGATGCCCAATGTCTCCTCTTCTTTTTCTAATGGTTATGGAAGGTCTTAGTCTGGCACTCAAAAAATCAAAACATGAGGGCTATATCTATGGAATTAAGGTATCCAGGATGATTAGAATTATCCATCTCTTGTTTGTCGATGATATCTTGATCATGACTAGAGCGAATCTTTCTGAATGGGAGGTTATACATGACATTCTTCAAAACTTTTGTTGTGCGTCGGGTCTGATTATCAATGCATAGAAATCAATCATTCTCCATTCGGGGGTCCATATGGAAGTTCTCAATTCAATTAAGGATACTCTTCTCTTCCCCTGTAAGGATCTGACGTCTGGCTTTAAATATCTGGGTTACTTGTTAAAACCCGACAACTATAAAGCAGCTGATTGGAAATGGTTAATAGATAAATATGAGTCAAGGATTTCTCATTGGAGTAATAAGTGGTTGTCTCTTGGTGGTTGCTTAGTTCTGATAAAGGAGGTCCTGGAGAGCCAACCGGTTTACTGGTTGGCTCTTGCACATGTTTCGATCTTTGTTCTACATACGATCTGTAAGCTATGTTTTGAGTTTCTGTGGTCTGGTAATAATCATAAAAGGAAGTACCAAATAAGTAGTTGGATGTAAATTGCTAGACCAAAAATATTTGGTGGTTGGGGGCTGCACAATATTCTCCTATTCTACAGATCACTAGAAACTAATTATTTGTGGAGAGATTTAATGAAGAAAGGGATTTGGCAAAGTGTACTAAAGGATAAATATTTCCTACACATTCCAGTTTGGACTTGGCTCAGATCGAAGGACTCATCACATCCTTTTGGCTCCCAAACATGGAAAAATTTATGTAACACTTTGTCAATTGTTCTCCATTAGTTGGCATGGAAACCGAGTTCTGGTCTTTCGATTATAGTTTGGATGGGCGTGATCTTAGGCATGGGTCAGGAATCTCTTTTATCACAGGAACTAGTGAGTTGCCTTAATAAAAAAAGAATCCACTACTTATTTCAAGCTAGTCGACAATCTATTGGAGTAGCAACAGGTACTAGTTGGATCACTAGCGAGGATTTGGAGTTGGCTAATATGCTTGCTATGGAGTGGGATTGCTACAGACAATCATTGATTGAATTGGGAATTTCTTTAGGTGAAAAATAGGATGAGCTGATTTGGGTTGGAGGAGACAACTCAGGTAACATATCTATAAAAAATATCTATGAAGCTCTTTCGAATTCTCCGTGGAAAACAAAGCTCAGAGGATGGCGTAGAAACTTATGGAAGTGGGAGTGTCCCCTGAATATTAAGTTATTTGTATGGATCCTAGTAGAAAACACAATATTATCTTGGAAAAATCTTCAAAAGCATGGATGGAAGGGCCCAGGTATTTGTATTTTTTGTAGAAAAGATAGAGATTCCACCAATCACCTTTTCCTAAATTGTTCCTTTACTCGAACTGTTTGGGAGGAACTCAAAAAGGATTTAACTCTTGTCTCCGGATGGAATGGTAATACAGTGGTGGAATCATTTAGAAACTGGATTATTCAGAATCCCAACTTGAAAACACTTCCAACATATGTCTGTTGGTTTATCTGGATCGATAGGAACAAGGCTATTTTTGAAGATTTGAGGCCCTCAGTGAAAATAATTGTTTACTTATCTAGGAGCGCTATGGGTATCCCTTTGAATCTACACAAGGGAAATATCTCTCTATCTCTTATACCTATCTATCCAGCAGATAAAACCTTGGCATGGTTTGATGGGGTGTCTCAACAACAAGTTTTCTTAAGTGGAGCAGGTGGTGTCATAAAACTGGATGTTCATAGAGAATACAGATAGATTTTGAATTGTGGGAAAGGAACCAACACTAGAGTTGAGCTCATGGGCTCATGGGCTACTTTAGTGCTTGTTGTTAGATTTTTAGTTTTTGATTTACTTGTTATGGGAGACTCCAAGATCATCATAGAATGGCTCAATAGGAAAGGTGACCTCGGGGTGGCAAATCTGGATGTGTGGAAGGAAAGAATAGTAGAATTCTATCCTCTTTTCAGATCTAATACATTTGCTCATATTTACAAGGAGGTGAACTATAAAGAAAATAGCCAATCAAAAAAGGCCCTTCACAGCTATCACGGGAGAATAACATATACCTTTTGGATGGATGGACATGAGGGTCCACTTCAGTACATATCTCTTTAGTTTCTTTTCTGTTGGTTTTTTGCTCTCCACTGTCTATGGACTCTTTTAGACTGGAACTGGTGCATAAAAGACTACCAGTTTCTTTTCGATTATGTGTCGATGGATATAAGTTTGCCAACCTTGGCTCATTTTTCCTCTTTATTAGACTATTTCTCTATGTTTTCTTGCCTGGACAGTATTGTTTTTTTTTTCGTTGTCAGTGTGGAAAAGACACTTGTAAAAAGATTATAGTATGCTTAATATAATGTGAAATTTTCTTTTGGAAAAAAAAATCTTAATACTAGTACCAAAGAGAACATAAAGGTGGGGCATGAAGTCTTACTTCATCAACATCATCACTTATTTGTATTAAATGCATACTGCCACAATCTCTAGTGTGCCCTAACGCAATTTGCATGGTTGTGTGGGTCCCACGATAAAGGGCTTACTTGCTAAAGTAAAATAATGCACCAATCAATTGTATATATAAATTTTAAATTCGCTTTTTAAATTTCGTGTATGTAAAGTTACTTTATTGGTGGGAATAAAGTTCCTCAATCATTTGAGTGTTAAAATTTATATAGATTTTTCTATGATCAGCGTTATACAACACTTTCTTTTACATTGTGGCCATTGTGGAGTATATTCACATATTCAAATTTACATATCATGGATTGAAATTTAGCGTTTCAATATGATTTATGATTTAATGAGAAGTAAGTGTTACATTGTGGAGTATATTCACATATTCAAATTTACATATCATGGATTGAAAATTAATGTTTCAAGATGATTTATGATTTAATGAGGAGTACAATAAGATTGGTTGAGAAAATGATAAATACAAAAAAAGTATGATTGAGAGTGGACTCAATAATACATCTAGTCCTTGACGTAGACTTAAGTTCATGATTTGGACCTTGCCATTATATCATTAATTTTAATTATCATAATTTTTTCTTTATTTTTTTAAATATCAAATAAATAAAAATTAAACTCTATCATCTCATCTAATAACGAAATCTAAAAGATACTTTAATACACCGATTTTTTCTCTCTAATATAAATAATAGAGATATATATTAGGGTTAGGGTTTTGGACTGTTAGGGTTCATTCTTTATGTTAAAAGGCCATTCTTCTGGCCTCTTGTAATATATTTTTTTGAATGAGCATAGCCAACATCTCTCTCTCTCTCTCCCATTAGAGATAAGTTACCACCATTATAGCCAATTTTTGTTTGGTAGTATTCTGTTATTTTATTCATTAATAGAAGTTAGGTTTCATTGTATTATTGTGCTCTCTACTATATTTCTATGTGTGTTTCATTTCATTCCCTATATAATATAAATCACTTCCATCCCTAGAATACCCATAAGTAGCTTCTTCTTCAATGCGCGCACTAGTCCCATGCATCCACTAGTTTCATGTTGTGTCGAGCATAATTTCATGGCCATTGTTGCCCCAAAGATCTCCAAGGTGGAAGATGACAAGGCCTTTGTGTTGATTGGTTCATATTTCGATTTTAGTGTCCGATCCTTTGTTCGTTCTTCAAATACCTCTCGTAAAACTACAAATTTTCCTTCTACGATATCTGAGTGGAGAACCGATAAGAAAGGCTTCTGCCTTCCCTCTAGCCCAAAGGAAAGATGCACTAGTTTCTCATGAGATTTTACAACCAATTTTCCAAAGGAAATGTATATAATGGATGTTGGTTGTTGCATATCTATCCATTACAAGCAACTCTAGTCCTCCTTATCCTCCCATAGAATGGTGGTGGAAACCCTTCCTTTTAATAAATTAGGAAGGAAAAGAGGTTATATCACCAGAGCAAGACATCCATTCAAAGAGAGTGACGTTACTACATCCCTCCCTTCAAGCTCCTCAAACATGTTTACTATTACGTGGTCCCCTTTACTGTACTTCTATGATTAATAGATAGTGGCATTCAAAATAATGTTTGATGGATATTGAACATGATATATGGATAACAAGTCACTTGGCCTCAAAGATGGGATATTACCTAGGAGACAGGTGATAATTTTATATGTATTTTTTTTATTTACTTACTACACTTTTTAGGTCCCACACGTTAGACATGATATTTCAAGTTAGCATGGTAAAAATAAACCAAATCCAAAGCCAAAACCAAATGTGTTGGAAAGAGAAGCAACAAAAACACAGTGGCATTAAGAATTAACTCGGGAGGAGATAGAGAGAGATAATTACTTTTGACAGGAATATGACCATGAGAAAGAAGGAAGTTAGCATAGCATTGAGAAATGGACAAAGATGCAAAGTTGGGCCAGAAGGGAAAATCTCACCATCATAGAACCAAATCACTATCACCACTCAAGAGCTTGGATCAATGGGTAGAACAAGAACCCTCCAAATTAGAAGATGAGGAATGAGGAGATGTAGATGATAATTCTAACAATATTGCATAGTCATCATCATCATCATCATCGAGCTTTGTAAAGCAAAGAGGCTCAAAGTGATAGAGTCTAAAATATCTTCTCTTGTACAGAAGTAAGAACGAGGGAAAAGGCCACACCAGATAGAAACTCTAGGCTCTATCCTTCTCCAATCCTACAAAACAATCCTTAGAGAAACATAAGACACCTAAACAAACTAAAAAGGTGAAGCTTGCATGAGAAAAGAAGACAAATGTAAGCCCAAAATTGAGTCCAAACAAGGATTCTTCTAGAAGAGGGGTCATGTTCTCTTCCCACGAGCTTCACTACATAAAAAATATATCCCAAGTGGAAGAGCTCAAGAGAAAGACATTCCTCTCTTATAGATATAGCCTCCTTAACTGCCTTACCATTCTAAATGAAACATTAGCCAATCTTTTTTCACTCTCTGGCACCTGGCAAGATTTTTTGCAATGGCTAGTACATGTGTGTCTTTAATGTGGAGATTAAATGAAACATGAAAAATTTTAAATCACTCTATATGTATATGTTAATGCAAGAAGAAAACCTAGTTAATGAACATTCATTAAAGGCCATGTGATGGATATTTTCAATAGTTAAATACATATTTAAGATATTAATAGCATGTCTATTCATGATGAAAACACATGGATATGTGGTGGTGAGTCAAGCCTCTAATGTGGACCTTATAAACAATGTTGATAGTCGAGAGTGTCGTGGCTATGTAGTAGGTGTAATGTGCATGTTACTTCTATGACAAGCTCAAAATCGAAATTAAAATTTCATGAAATAGAGGCCCTACTTGAGACAAACATCAGTATCATGTACATTTGTTTTTGGATTTTTATATATAATGAAGAAAAATGGAAAACAAAACATGCATACTTATAAACTCAAATTTAAAACAATAGATCATATTTGGTGCATGACGACTGTGTTGGAATGTGTTACTTTGGAAGTTATTGTCTTTCTTATTCTTGCAAGGAATGTTGGACAGTATTGTAATGCCATCTTCCTCCATAAGTGTTCCTTCTCCCTAGCCATCATTAAGGGGGAGTGTTGGAATATGTAATAATGACTTGTGTGGTATTGATGGAATGTATTAATTTGGAAGGTAATAATGTATACTCTTATGTAAAAGAGTTATCCTGCATGCATCATGATGTAATATACTCATGTTACCATTCATTATATAAAGAGGTGGAATTACATTTATCCCACATGTATTGTGGGATGTAATTCCTCCATACCTCTTGGTATATAATAGAGGTAAGAGAGACCCATGAGGTACATTTAAATGAAGGATCACATAGTGATCATATGCATTGGAATGATGTGAAGATGGAGTGTGATGTGTGGGATCTCAAGTGTAATAATGGAGATTTCTAAAGAATAAAGAAGACAATACCTTCTAGTGGATGTTTCCCCATTTTGGGGTTTTACCACGCATATCTGGTGTACTCTTTTTCTCTTGTCTCTTTCATATTATGATTAGATGTTATTATTATATGGATAGGATGATAGACTAGTAAGGTTCTTTTGTTTAATATTGTTGTATGTTTATTCATAAGTCTCAATATTCTAACAATATGTCTGAAAATAAATTGGTAATTGGTAACCTTAATGAATTTTGTAAAAGGTCATTTAGCTTAATTATTCTAATTCACTTCTTTGTAAATAAATGCTTTATTTTCCCCTAGATTGGTTCATCACATGGTAGAAAAAATGTTTCTGCTGCATTAACAACTATTGGACCTTGAAAACTTTAAATTGTATCCAGCTAATACCTAAAAATATATATATCCACTTGATTCACCTGCCTTTGGAGGTCTCAGAGAAAATAAGTATGTTTTCAATTGAAATTAACTATTTACCTTCTACCATCATAGGTGAGAAATTATATTTTCCTTATATTTAATTAATCACACATAAAATAACAACAAAAAATGAATATCATAAGACAATGAGAATGAATTTACACATATACATGATTACTCCTCTTCATCTTTTGTATGCATGGTTATATGAAGAGCATAGGCATTTAACAGTGGAAGAATATTTACGAGGCGATTTTTTCTTCCTCAATATCACTCCAATTTTCAGAATTTGATTATTGGTCTTCTCTGTAGATCTTTTCATGCTATTTATTTCCCGAACAAAATACACATAGGAGAATTGAACATATTAATTATCTACCCTATTGCTTACAAGAAACATGGAGAAGTTGATCACAAGAGCAGGCTCATATAGTATTACCACTCATTCATTCATTGTTACTCCTCTCTTGTCATTCATTCTCACAAAGGCAAGGACTAGTTGTTATGCAACTCTCCCTTATTTCCTTATAAACATACAATTATATGCCATAAACAAAGCTTGCTAACATTCTATGTTGAGATCAATGCCAATCTCTACAATCAATTATTTTTCATCAAGTCTAAACAATAGATCGACATTTGTATCTAAGGATATTCCAACCCCAAAAACATCCAATGTTATCAATACAATAAATGTGTTTAATGGTACTTAATTTTCATGTTCATTCCTAAAGGTCCATTTTTTCGATGGTTTTCCATACATGATGCTCTTTTGGACTTTAAAGTAATTTTGAAAAGGTCCAAACATACTCAAATATAAGTGTTGCAACTTATGAGTAGTGTGTAACCAAATTCAACAAGTTTATATGCATCTTGTTTGTATTCTCTATGGTTTGTAAAGTTTTGTAGGTGTCATAACCATAACAAAAAATCAGCAAGCATGTGATAGTAGGTGAGACACCACCATTTATAAATGCAACAAAATGATAAATCCAATTCATAAAAAATTCTTTAGTCATCCATGCATTGGAATGAGTAGCCATGCATGTTCGTGGCTCAAAAATTTGGATATGGTTCTTCATATGAATACTTCCCTTGAACAAATAGAATGAGGGATTGATAGAGCAATTGCATTTACACAGCACAATATAGCTATCCACTCCCTACTCTTAGGAAATGATTTTTTCACATTCATGATCCCTCTCTTGGCAATTACCCATTAGCCTCAATTCCTTCCATCTTGTAAACCAACCTTGTTACAGTTCCATTTATATTATGGACTATAGGGATGTTTCTCACATGCCTTGGAAAATGTCATAACACTTGGTCACAATCATAGGGCATAATCTCAAAGCTATTTTTTTATCTAGGCCCTGTGATGTTCGTAAACAAGCTCTAGATGTCTTTTCTTTAATCATACCCACCATAATTTCCTTGGAAATTCATCTATGAATGGACTCAACCCCCATTAACAATTTTTAGTAACAATGGCCTTTATTTTTTATTTTTTTTTTATAAACGGAACTAAAATTTGTATATTATAAAATAGGATTGTGCTAAATCAAACAACTATCATACAAAACAACAAAAACGACACATGGCCTGTATATAGTTCTAGAGCTAAAAAGAAACAATTTGGAGCTCTGTCTAGATCAGTTTCCCACTCAGACTGATTGATAACCTCTTTTACAAATTGGTCTAAGAGAAAGAGAATTTTGAAAAACATTCATTGATAGGAATATTTAGAGTCCTGAATTTATGGTACCCTGGCTTGTTGAAGACTTCCATCTTCAATGTCCATGGGAGTTGTGTCACGATCCTCAATATCATTGATTGTGTTAGCTTCGTTGGGCGAGACAACTGAACCTTGATTGATTGAAGTAGAGGTTGAATGTCGTGGAAGAGAAAGAGACTTTAGATGTTGAATATCAAATTGCAACTCATCAATTTTTCTTATCTGAATATCTAAGAGATTCCTCAAAGAAACCATAGCTTGGTTTGTTTCCCCTAGCTTTATCACTATTTGCTATAATGAAGAAATATTTTCTTGGGATATTTCCTCATTTCGTCTGAGTATTCTTTTAATATCACTCAAATTTGGATCCATCTCTGACCACGAAAACCAAAAGCTACAAAACCCTGCCACCTAGGGCTTGGTGAAGGGTCTCCAATTCCATATTTAATAAAAACAAGCAAAGAATGACATTCAACATGGCTAAAATGATACATACATAGGAAGAGACAAACATTACCAAACCTAGAAGAGGAAATCCTGAAAACTAGGATATACTTGGTCTGGAACCCCAACAAAGATGACATCAAACAAGCACCACCACCTCCCAAAAAATGAAGCAATTCCCTGAGAAAAAATGACCCAACGGGAGATAAAAAATAAGAAACCCTCCCAAGCACCAAGAATGAACAATCCATAACTAGAGAGAGTTATCATAAAAGGATAAAGTGGAATGAATAAAATTGAATAACAATCTCAAAACCATTACTTTGTGAATGTGCAAGAGAAGGTACAAAACAAACGACGATCCACTTCGACTTCCACATGTCAACAAAATTAAGTAGGAAGGTCTCAGACTATGGGATGGGTAAATCCCCCCTGGGACCATTTATTTCTATGATACTAACATCCAAATTTGACCCAAACTTATCCAAATGGTCTGCTAGAGCTCTTAACTCTCTTATAACATGAAAAATTCTAAAGTTTTCAAAGTATTCAATGAGAGAGAGGGTGTGAGAGATAATACCATTGAGGAAATTATTATCAGACTGAGATTTCTCGATGATCGCTTGAGAAACCATCATATAGTTCGAGAGAACCATAGTTTTAGAAACATTTTGTTATTTCGCAATGTACACACCTTCTCGTAAGGAATACGCTTCAACAACATTGTTTGATACATTCCCCAGTGCCCAAGTGTAGGAAGCTATAATATTTCCTCAGGGATCAAGAAGATGCCCCTCCATGCCTTCCACCCCATGATTGTTCCAAGAAGATCCCTAAAAAAAGAGAGAATGGACTTCCATATTTGCAAGACAATATTTGAATTCCATCATTGATTTCCTAAGATCCCACCTAGGAAGGGAAGTCGACTAACCACCAGAGGAAACAAGGGCTGATGCAAGTTTAAAATTGTTCACCCAATGAGCTTCATAAGACTCCAAGAATTGATCCTACAGGTGCATATGGGAATGCATATACTCTTCAAATATAGATATGGATATATTCACAAACTGTCTGGGGGGCAACAATTCTTCCTGGAAAATCATCTTATTCCTTGCCAACCAAATTGTCTAGCACATGTATTTAGGAAAATCCAACCAAAGACGCTAGAAACAAGGTTTTAGATGAAAAAATCCCCTGTATCTATGTCTCCAATGAGAGAATAAATCTTCACAAGTGAACGACCACTCAAGAAATTGGAAAATATCTACAAGGGTGAAATCCCAGGAATATTTGGCATAACTACAGTTGACAAAGATATTTTGTATGGATTATTCGTCTTGATGAAACAAAGCACATCAGGATGGACCAATAATACCCCACTTTTTGAGGTTCTCGGAGTTGAGTGGGGGAATAAATTATTACCTTCCAACAAGAAGCGGAAACCATTTAAAAAAAATAAAAGTAAGTCCCCCAATCCCAAGAATCCTTAATGGCTAGATTCATGGGGTGCAACCATGTGGTGCTTGAATGATAAGATGAGTTAAAGGTTCCAAGGGAGCTGGCGTGGATGCAAATTTACAACCAACCTAGGTCCTGGAAGAGAGATCCTAAGAGGATATATTGAACAATTCGATAATTCCTTCATCAATCATCCAAGCTCGAAGGGGAGAAAGATCTGTCAGAAGGGAAGGACATTCCTGCTCCATGATGCAATCCTCCCAAAAGTTGATAAATTTACCATTTCCTGGAACTTGGTTTTGATCATTATTGATGACTGGGAGAGTCACTATGAGAAAATTAAAAATCGGAGAACCTCTAGCCACTCTTGGTGGCCTTTCCAAACATATATTCCTAGATCCCAAGAAGTACTTCTTTCATATAACATGTTTCCACCACATCAGTCTCCCTGTAATAAGCCTCCATAGCAATTTTCTCCCATGGAGATGTTCATATATTTTGGATATTTGATACTTATCCCTCCTCTGTCTTTGGGGTTTCTTAATTGCTTCCAATTTATCAAGTGATTTTTTTTTCGTTTGACTTCCCCTCTTGCCAAAGGAACTTCCTTATATTCATATAAATCTGAGTTGTAATCCCTTTTGGAGATAACAAGGAAGAATATTGGTAGAGATGCAACACTGAAAGAAAAAATCTGATAAGGACAATTCGGCTGGCCAGATTAATCCATTGATAACCCCATTGAGTAAACTTCATATTATTTTTTTCCAGAATATAATTCTATTCTTGTGAAGCATATCGCTTTAAGGAAACATGAATGCCAAGATATAGAAAAGAAGTCTAATCACTAACAAGGGAAAACTGAAACATTTTTGATATAGTTTGCATTACCTGAGCTCTTGTGTTCCATCCCATTATTTTCATTTCCGGTGGTTAACTGCTCCTCCAGAGGCATCAAGAAAGGAATCCAAATCATGTTTGTGCCTCAAAGCAATGATATGAGAAGCTCCCTGATCCGAGATCTTTTCATCAAAGTGACTTATAAAGAATTGTATTAAATGAGCATAAATTAAAGTGCACCATTAAAGAAGGAAAATCTCAATAATGAAGAGACATAAGCATCAAATCTGAACACAAAAACTTGATCATGGAGTTCTTCCCTAGTGGACTGCATCTTCGGGTCCTACTCTCAAATGGGTAGGCCTTTTTATTAGCTTAGCAAAAGAATTTGGAAAAATACATAAGTATACCTCATTCTAAAATCAAGCTGCAAAAAATTTGCTCATATCAGAAAACAGACAACATCACTAAAATCGTGGCATCGAATTACCCAAAAATGATTGTCTCTACACTTCGATCTGACTCTGGCACTCCCAGGCCCAAGAGAAACTCTGTCTCATTTTGTGTGCCCTATAACCTACAATAAATGCTAAGAAAAACATCTCGGAATTCATGTCAGTTCGTACCCTCATGTGCCTCTTCCCGACAACACTGGGTCGATTCACTTTTTAAACAAAAAACCCAGCTTTGTAATCAACGAAAACCGTTGGGCATTTGGTTAGCGGATCATGTGTTAAGGTGTGTATAGAGGGGGAGGTCCCGGAGTTGAGCCCGTGGGCCTTCCCTTTTGGGTATCCATTGTAACATATGTATATATTTGAATATGTTTGTTTCGCCAAGCTTAGCGAGGATTCTAGATAGTTTGTTGGTGCTAGATTTGGCAGGGTCCCATCGGATTTGGCGGACCCACCAACTTTTTGGTATATATTTTTTTTGCAAATTCATTCTTAGGCCGTCATTGGACATTTTCCCACTGCAACGTGGCATCCCATGACTGGGCCACATGGCATCCAACCATTGGGCCACATCACCAATTGTACTATCACCTACCACGTCATCATATGACCTGCCATGTCACCGTATGGTCTACAACGTGGTTGTAGGGACTGCCACGTGGTGCATTTTTACTGGTCCACAAAATGACCCGAAAAGGCCAAATATGAGTGACACGTGGCAGCCTCTAGTGTTTCCATGACACCATGTTGATGTTGGCATGAAACGTGTCGCCTCCTGCGTGTGCCACGTATGTTGTATGGGTGATGATGTCATCTGTATTGATGTTGATGTCCGAAGTACAGATGCTGACTCATCCCCTATTGATTAGGCTAGGTTGACCAAAATTTGACCATGAATATCTTTCGATCTGTAATTTCATTTGATGATTCGTTTGCGCCATTGGAAATATTGTGACATGCTCTTCGCGATGATGTCATTTTCACTGAGTTGTGAGAACTTTGAATTTTTTCCCTTTCTCTATCTGCTGAGGCCATTCTGAGCTTCCTGATTTTCTTTTGTGATTTCTGAGTTGTCCTTAGTCTTCTCTGGATCCTTTTTAGATCACTCCCCCATCAATAAGGTCTCATCCGTAGATTGTGAATGTTTTAAAATTTTGACTCCATGAACCATCTAGAGGCTAGGAAGATTACCAACCTCGCTTTCATCCTCTAACCTGTGGCTTAAGAAATCTGCCATGATGATGAAGAGAAAGGGAGAAAGAGGAAAACCTTGATGCAATCCTCTGCTAATTTGAAAGAATTTTGTCAGTCTTCCATTTACAAGGGGAGTTATCCAAGGATCACCAACACATGAGGCTATCCACTTAATGAATTCAACATTTATATCCTAATGGTATAATATTTAGATCAACAGTAGTATTCACTCAGTTCAGACTTATGGAACAACCTCAGACCATCTCATTGATCCTTCTTTTGGTTCCRGTGGCTAGCTGAACCAAACTTTATTTTTCAAGCTTACTTTTCTCCAAATTTAATCTGTCCACTATTTTAGGATCAATGTAACAATGCATTCCTCCTGAATCAATTAAAATAACAATAGGTTGATTACTGATTTTACCTTCCAACTCGATCATATTGAATTGGTACTCTGCTTGTCGATCTTCTAAGGCTGCATAAATTCTTCCCATGTCTTCTACTATTGTATCCCCTTGGATTTTGTACATGGTCTTCACTTTATCTTTTATGTGAGGGAAATCCTTATACAATTGATCTTCTTTGCATCCCCAACATTGAATTGGTGGTCTTCCCCTTTTTCCCAAGGAGTCTTCTCTCTTGGATTCATCCTCATCAGACTAGTGTGGCTGATTTTTATTTGGGTTATTTCAATTGAAATAAGGTTTGAATCCTTTCTTTCTCTGGTCATACTTCTCCTACTTCTTATCCTTCCAAGATTAATGCATAAACTCTCTGCCCTTTCCTTAATCATACAGGTACTTAGCCTTCCTGATGGTCTCAGTCAGTGTCCTGGGCTCATCATATTGAATCTTCAATTTATAAAATGAAGGAAATTCACTAAAAAACCTATGTATTTTCACCTTCTCATCTTTTATAAACCCCACATACTTTAGTAGTCCCAAGAACTTCTTTTCATATTCTTCCATGGTCATGCTTCCCAACCTAAGTTCAAAGATATCCTGCATTTTCTTGTCATAGAAGTGCTCTGGAAGGTACTCCTTCTGAAAATATTTCTTTAATTTCTTCCAAGTAATCATGCTCTCATTTATGTGCACAACTTGCTTAAGTTGATCCCACCACATATCATTTTTTCCATGTAGATGGTAAGTGGAAATTATTATGGATTTTAGGTTTGATGAGTAGTTATGCAATTGAAATTACCTCCTGAGTCCAAGAAACCATGCTTCAACATCATCTTCCCTTTCTCTTTAACCATCAAAGGATGGTGACTTACGATTCCTCAACTCTCCTTGCAAACTGTCCAATTCATGTCTTCTTCTTTGGTGCCTAACAAGAGATACCTCTGGGCTACTTATGGAATATTCAAATGCATAAAATTCCCTTGTTGAGTGAGGTGAGTGATGACTATGAGTTCCTCTAGAACTTCTTGAATAACCATATCTTCTGTAGTTATCTCTTCTTTCATGATATCTGCCCTCTTCCTCCCATCTTGAGTTTGATCCATTTTATGTTTGCCTCTGCAACTGATTTAAGATTTGCATCACTTGAGAATTTATCTGATTTTATTACCCTATTAGCATCTCATTATCTTATTTGTAGCTATGTACTTATATTCTCAGGCTTCTCAACGTCTCTATTAATGTTTCTTGCTCCCCTCTGCCCTTGTGTCCATTTGATTCTATCTCTACATTACCAACACTCATATTTTTTCCTTTGGCTTCTTTATCATGACTGTAAACTCCCTCTCCTTCTTCCATTTATTGAATATGAATTCTTCTACTTAACTGATATGTTTATACCCCTTAATTCTGCAAAATGTTGAAGAAACCATTTTTGGTAGAAATATGGATATCATAAAAAATTGTCAATTAATGCTACATGTCCTTTTTTCTGCTCAATTAATGAATATTTATATCACAATTCTACAAATTATAAAAGTTTTAGGTCATTCTCCTCAAAATCATCTTTCCAACAACTATACTATTTCCCCAATCCGATTTTTGAACTGAAAGTTATGGCTTCCTGAAAAATCCACTTTCACCCCATTTGTGCATTTTCCCCACTGGTGAAATTTTATTGAAATTCCAACTTTAGTCAACTGCAGAAGAAAATATGTTAGGAACTAGAGAAAATTTTATATAAATCATAGATAAAACAAAATGACAGGGAATTCATAACAACTTTCATATTTTAAATCTTATACTCCATTCAAAAACTGCAGCAATCTGGAAATGACCATTTTGCCCCTTTTCACTTCTTTTCCTAGACTTATGGAAAATTTTCACTAAACCAAAGTTGTCTTTCATGATGAGTATATAAAATGTTGAGTAAATAAAAAAAATTAGTTTTGTGATCTGGGGTCATTTTTCCTCCTTCGAAAATCTCAAAAATATAAAAAAATGGCCCAAAATAGTGGATTTAGGCCTATTTTAGCATCCCCATTCCAATCCCCTTAGGATTTATTCAATTCGTTCATGGGTTATTTCTGTGTCTTCTTTCTAGACACTCTTAATGAATTTCATATTAATTGGAACCTCTACCAAAGCTATGGACCTAGATCTTTATAAACCATTATTTCGTCATTTTTTATAAATCCAAGCAGAAATGGACAATGACCCTGTCTGACACTTTTGTAGATCTCATCTCTTCGGAAAAAACCCATAAGTTTCATCCAAATATGAATTAATTTGCTCCGGTTATGGCCAAAATAAGAAAATGGCTCCAGACTATTTTTTTATTTTTTTTGACACTATGGAGTAGTTTTTCCTATGGGGAAATCTGCTTCATTGATCTTAAAATCGGAATAGATCTAGACCATCCTTCGGAGGTTTCCATTCAGAGTGCTAAAGAATCGAGCTCAAATGGGACTCGGAAAAGAGGGTATCAAAGGATATTACTTTTTGATATCGTCAGAGCTTTTCATTCGGAGTTCATAAGATTGGGGAAATTTCACTTCTCCGAAATTTTGGTATCAAAGAATATTCCCTTCTCGATACCATAGGAAATTTTCATTCAAAGTTCATAAGATTGACAAATTTTTACTACTCAAAAAAGGAGGGTATCAAAGAATATTCCCTTCTCGATACTGTCGAAACTTTTCATTCAGAGTTTAGAAGATTGACGAAGTTTCACTACTCCGAAAAGGAGGGTATCGAAGAATATTCCCTTTCGATATCGTCAGAACTTTTCATTCGGAGTTCAAAATATTAACGAATTTCCCCTGCTCCGAAAAGGAAGGTATCAAAGAATATTCCCTTTCGATACCATCAAAACTCTTCTTAACGAGATCTTCTGAAAACACTTTTCCGAAAGAACATCTTTGCAAGATCTAATGACTGAGAATGATCCCAACTATTCTAACAAATCTCGTTCTTTCAGGATTCTACCATCGAGTTTCTCTTCTGTGTACCTCCAAATCCAAGGTATTTCCTAACTTTCCTTCATGAAGGCCTATCAGGAATTCCTTTCTCAGACCTCTATGATTGAATCTTGACCGTTGATTTTCCAGCTCAAATTAATTTGGGCCGTCAATCTACAAAACCGCAGAGTCGTAATGAAACTCACAGGAATTTGACTTCCAAATATGAATTCAACTCTGCAACTGCAGATCAATGCCATAAATCACTTCTTTAACTACTCTAAGGCACTAAATTTTGAAATCTACTCAGAATTTGGGGATTTCACTTATGTTCTTCTCTGTTTCCCCCCCAAATTCGTCACAAACGAATCTGCAAAACCATTCTGACAAATTCATAAAATTTATGGCTCATACCAATTTGGTGTTAAACCAGAAGCTATGATACCAATCTATAATGTACAAAGCCACCCACGGGCTGGCTACACTACTTCAAAACTCACTTCTGAACTGATTTCAAGTTCTGATAAATTTTTAATTAACAAAGAGGCATGAAATATTCACATGCAGAGATCAAGATTCATGATACAACATAAAAGAAATGAATATAATTCCATAAGAAACAATAGCCAGCAAGCATGCACATTATAAGCATGAATCTGAAAGATAATAAGTAATACACAATGGAAATAAATATACATGTAGTTGACACCATGATAGAGATCACTTATCTTTAATGAAACGAATCACCAATTGGATGCAGACCAAGCACATTCCACCCAACTGTAGACATTGTTGTTCAAAGTATCAACAACAATATCACCCCCGAGCAAGGGCTATGAATCCACAACAACGGTTCTAGGGTGTCACCCAGCTTCCCAAACTAGTTAGCGCTCAAGCTCTCATAGGCTTCTCAACACACACAACAATACGAAGTACACCAGCTCTCTTTTATCCAGCCTACACATGTTAGGGATCTAACTCCCTAACTTGCAAAGGTTAGAGATCTAACCCCCTAGCTTGCACATGTTAGGGACCTAACCCCCTAACTTCTCATGTAGGTAGAATAATATATCTCTTTGTAATAAAGATCGATACTAGTTAATAAGGCCTATTTAATAAATGTGAACAAGTCAATGTAAGAAGACCTAATAGAAGCTTCCGCTTCTAGAAAGATCTTCCTCTAGAATTTTCTTTGGAATATAGAATTATTATAAATAAGAGTAGAAGGTATGAGAGGGATTTGTCTTGAGAATTATTGCAATAGAGCTCTGCTCTATTGGAGATTGCCCCCTCAAAGAGGCAAGTGAACATTGTTTCCTATCAATAAAGGTATTATTATGGTGTTGTGGAATCCATATATTTGTTGTTCCATTGTTATACTCTGCAGTATCTCTATTTTTTGTTGTTGAATCCACTGTTATTCACTGCAATATTACTGAATATGCTATTATAATAGATCTGGTAGCTAACAAGTGGTATCAGAGCACCTTTCTTGGCAGAAACTGCGGGTAAATTTTTTTTCTGGGTAGACACATATTCCGACATCTTAAAGCTACAAAGATCTATCATTCAACACATAAATCCATAGTCGGGGGAGCATACACGCATGAACTAGAAGTGGTACTCAAGCACACATTGTTTTCCACCCTTGTAACCCATGTTAGTACCCCTTCGAGTTCTAGCGCATTAGACAAAACCTGTATATAGATTGGCCTAGATACCCTGAAGCCATCCGTAGATAAACTGATCGACCTCCTGAGTGCTATAGTTCCACTGAGAACCACACTTGGGAAGATACTCTCTAGTACCTAGGTAGTCGGGTAGTATGGGTAAGGGAACGGTCTAGCCTCCTTAGTTGGTTCCCTGAGATATTGGGTCGAGTACTACTGTTGGACCCTGCATGTATATCAGAGAGCTATAGCACAGGGAAAACCCTTGTCTATAGAAATATTTAATACCCTAACCCTTGGGACGGAAACATAAACATAACATACAATATCTATTGTCATGTAATTGTTCCTCTTGCATTCTGGTTGTGAAATCCTACACTTTTTTT
>SNQJ01S0184340.1:17914-28599 GCA_010110895.2 Picea sitchensis
AGGGGAAAATCCCAGTTTGGGAAAAAATCCCCCAAGCCATTACCCAAATTCCCTTCTTCTACCCCCCACCTGGCGTCCAAGCATTCCAGGTAGTTTCAACCCTTTCCCTTCCTAACATGTTTCTTTCCATATTTGTATGGTATCTACATCCACCTGCGATGGTTTCTCAACTATCTCACCCTCCTCAGATGGAGGGAATATTGATTTAGATCCTAGTATAGGCTCCTACCATGACACCATCACCCCCAAATGTTGGGACTATTTCCACTGCTAGGGGAAGAAGAAAGAAGAAATATCCCACAAATCCACTTCCTCCTCGAGTCCAACCTTCTTGCGCACTATGTGAAAGAGAAGTGAACCCCACTAATAGATTTCCTACTCTTCCTGAGTTACACAATCTGATCCAACTCCCTAGAGAAACCACATTGCTCACCACTCCACCAAGTACGTCTATTTCTACTCCGGAGTCCTCCACTGTAGGAAATAAAGGGTTGCAAACCAAATTCTCTTGTGCCATATGCTTATAATATGGCCATTACACTCACCATTTCGAATCTCTACCTCAATTTATCCAAACTTTAGCTGCAGTACACCAAACGTCTCGGCCAGAGCCCTCTCAACCACTCTCTACTAAGGCTCACATTATTGATATTCGATACATTTTGTCGCCAGCACCTGCACTAATAAGGCACTCTCCACAGTATCGGGACATTCAATTTATGTCCAATGGTCTCTCGCACCCTGTACAGGATATCTCATATCGACCCTCACCACTGGAGGAGAACCACGCGTTGACAGTTCCTCCTGTTATCTCCCAGGATGTATTCTCAGATTTTTCACTGCAACGAAGATATCTTAGAGGAACTCACTACCATTGATTTCCCATGGAATGTGCTCCATCATCGAGCACTCTTTATTTCACAAGAGGCCTTTCATCCTCCTACCCAAGCCTCCATATGCAGAATCAAAACCAAGGATTTTATTCCTTCAAGGCTTGTGGACTGGTTCAATAACCCTATCCCTGGCCCAGACACTTTTGAAGAAGGAAATATGGCCAACATCTCCCCCACCATCAAAATTGACATTTCCATCAAACCAGGAATCATAGAAGAAATCACCATTGGCGTCGCATGCTCCCATGAAGAACTCACATCTTACAAATCTCTCTTTCAGGAATGTCAGGATATTTTTTCCTGGTCATATATGAATATTCCCAACCTTGATCCATCTATATTCTAACATCGAATTGACACTTGGCCAGATGTCGCCCCTGTACGTCAAAAGCAATGTCATCTTCACCCATCCAAAGTTGCATCTATCAAAGACAAAATTGACAAGTTACACTATGTTGGGTTCATCTACCCCATTGTGTACACTTTGTGGGTATCCAAATCATCCTTGTTAACAAGAAATAGGGCCCACTAGCCATATATAGTCCCTTTTACAAAACTTCCACACTTAGTTACAAGAGCCCAGAACCTCCATTTTTTGATCCATTCTCATCCATAGGATCCCGATCCTACCATATACACATTCACACTCCCCGGGCCATCATATGAACCTGGCCCCGGAGGAGCATTTTCTCATGTCACATTCAGGTATGCATGCTCATGTTCAATTTTATCAAATAGTTGTCATATGTTCTTTATCATCAGATATTGTTCACGTTGGGTATTTGGTTTTCATGTGTGTAGGTACCTATTCATCAAAGTGATGTATCCCCTTCAGGTATATGTTCGACACTAGCATGTAAGTATTCCCTCTGTAAATCAATTGCATCTCCTAGTCATACCCTTTTTCGTTTACCTTGAGGGTACTTACATCCATCTCTGCAATACCTTTACCTCTGTTGCATTTAGGTACTGTCACCTGCTAGCACTCTCCCCCACATGAGTTTTCCCATTCATAGTTCCCTTTGGTAACTTGACACTCATGTTGATTTCACCCCCTAGGGATGGGAGTCGTGATAGTCTTATGCACTTCTAAGAATTAACCCCATACGTTTTCTCACCATATTGCTATCTTTCCCAATGGGCTCCCAGGTCATGTCATATTAGTTGTATTGACTACACCTTCATAGTATCATTATCCCTCTATCTCATCCACCATCAATTCTCCCATCTGCAAATTGTCCTCCATTCATTTGCCTCATACAAAAACCCACCCATAGGGCCCCCACCCCCCACCAGTTCTCTTTTGCAACTTGCACCCTAACATGCTAAGCCACCTTTCACTGGGGCACCTATTTCTGTATTTGTACACTCAACCCAAATTATTCTTTATTTATTTGGTAATTTTATAAAGCCTTTGTTTCCAACATTTACTTAGCTTTTTGTCATCACCCTTGATTACCTTCTTTTCTCAGAAAAGAAAACTATGTCTCCCTTGGTTGTGGCATCCACTCTCTCTTTTCATTCTGACATCATTCATGAACCCCGATTATCCCAAGTCCACGTACCCATGATCTCTAATTTTGTCAACTTTGTTAGCCTCTGGCACAGTTTAACCACATATCTAGTCACCCCCCTGACACTAGATACATTTTTACGGTTGTTTCCAATCATCCTTCAAAATTCCCCAAACAAGGGAATTCTTGAGTTTCACCACATCTTGACTTCGTTCATGTTACTTGTCAGTACTTGATATCATCTCAGTGGATTTCATGAATACCTTTTCTTATTAGAGTCGTGCCTCCCTTTTTGTCGACATTGACACAGTTGTCATAAGGGTGGTAGTATCTTGACTCTCATTACCTTTACAATGAGGAGTCTTGGATGACATAGAGAGAATCATCATAGCTCTCTAATTCCGTTGACCCCCATAACATTTGAATTCAAAAAACTCTCATGTTACGGTGGGTATTACTATGCGACTATTGCAATTGTTTCATACCAGTCGAAGACCTCTGAATTCATTAGGCCATCAATGCCTACGAGTCATCGACACTTTTTACAGGCATCCTTGCCTCACTTCACAGTATGTTGACCATTCATAATTGTCATCTATCGTTATCAACCACCCTTGAGGGTGCTACATTTATCTACATCAACATACATCTTCAATTACCATCTCACATTTTGGTCACATGACACGAGCATGGGGCATGCCCGCCTCGTTTGTACACAAATTTTTCTTTTTTCTCCCTAGAGAAAGGTTTGGGTCCCACAGTTTTCCCTCTCCTTCCAATAGATCACTCTTGCATTTCCTCTTAGCACTCTTCATCACAATGGGACTCTCAGTAAAAGAAACATTCATGTATTTCAACTATATGTATTCTCCTAACCTCACACATTAGGGGGCATYTGTTATCACTAAAATATCATCCACAACAATRCACACAAATGGTTAAGGAAACACAACAATGCCAACAACAATTAGTCCACCTACAAAACTGAAATGCATTCAAAAGGAAAAAAACTATACAATTGGGTCAAAAATTGACATACGCAAAATCATCAAAGGAAGCATATGCACAGTGCACAGTGTGTGCAGGCCATCAAATCCCTTAGAGCGCACAATGTGCCAAGTGCACGACTGTGTACGAGAAAATTTGTTCACTTATATGAATGATGCATTTATGGATCTTTTAGGCCCCTCAACCACTTATTGACCAGCTCCCAACATGATTTGACCTCCATATCTGATCAAAATCCAAATGGGGGATTGGTCAAGGACTAGAGGGTGCCATGAAAGGCCCCTTGTTCACACCAAGAACCAATTACATTTTTCCTTGAAGAAATGCTATAAATAAGAGCCCTGGGTGAAATAAGAAACCAATATCTTCATAGTATTGTTATGCTGCAAGAATTCTCCCTTGAGAATCCTCTTTTCTCTTTGGAGCCTTCAAGCATCATTGCAATAGGCCATTCCACTCACCTCTTGAGGTAATAGGCATTGATTGTCTTCACCATTTTCCATTTTTATTCCATTTTATGAATATCTCTCCATTAGGGAACTCAATATCCCTCCCAAGGAGGAAGAGGGGACTCATAAGTCCTCATTTTTCTCTACGATTTTTTTCCTACTAATCTATTGATCCATTGGTAGCATTATGTTGGTCATTGGTTGATTTTTATGGTTCTAAGTTTCTCATGCTTTCTAACTTTTAGTTCTTATTCTTTTAGTTTATTTATTTGTTTATACATGTGTTTGGCTTGTTTAACCCAGTCACAAACTTTTGTCTTGTCTAGCGAGCTCATCTAGACATGCAAGTGTTGTTGTTTTTCTCACCCAAGTGACAAAACCAACACATCACCCTATGACCAATACACATTCTCCAAGTCCCATCCTTCTTGGGAAAAATTATGATGGGTGACACACAAGGTGAGGGGTACTTGGTAGAATCACATCCTGTTCCAAAATTTTTTGCAACTACTTCTTCATGTCATTGTCTTCCATAACATATTTCCTATACATCCCAATATTCGACAATGGGGATTCTAGAAATAACTATATTTCCTGCTCCACTTCCCTCTTAGGTGGTATTCCTTTAGGATCCTAGAAAAATCCTCTATATGGTTTTAGAAACTCCTCTAATTGATTTTTATTCTCTTTAGTACACCCCTCCAAGGATTCCTTCACTCTCATTGACTTGTCATTAGACTGATTTTCTCTTAGGAAAATAAAAAAATATTTCTTGCTAGAAATAATCAACTTATTGGCTTGATTGGAACTTACTAGTGAGATCTTTGAGTTTCCTTTATGTGCATTGATGATGTAGGAATTCCCATCCTTGATAAATAAATATTAGTTGGCTCTTCACATGAATATTTCATCCCTCATATACATGTAATAACTTTCAATCACTACTCCACATACATCTATGGGTACTACATCCAATTCCACTTCATCAATAAAATCAACACTTATAGAAAATTTATTCTTACATTGTTTTGTTACCTTTATCTATGCATCCTTGTTTACTCATCCCAATGGATAGGGTCTAGGATGATTGTAAACCTACAATACAATCTTTTTGGCCAGATCCGCTACTATGAGATTAACCTATGAACCATATTTGAACAAATCATATATATTGGTCTTCTTGACCTGAATATTGATGTGGAAGAGATTGGTCATATCCTTCTCTTCATAGTGATGAATTCTACTCAGATTCACCTCCTTCTACAAAAATGTGTAGAAAATATTTTTATCCACATCCAAGATACTTTCAACCTGATCGCTTGAATCTATTGCTAGAAGGTTCTTTTTTTTCCATCCTTCTTGCGATTCTTCGGGTTCAATTCTGGATGTAGTTTCCAGTTTTCTCCTCAGTTTGGCCATCAATGTTGCAATGATTGCAATGGTTTATAGGATATTTTATCTGATGTGTATTGGTTTGTGTGTTCTTATATTTCCCCCATTTCCACTTCATCTTCCCCTCCTTGGAAGCTTCCCGATGCTATTTCCTCTTCAAACCACTTGGTTTCCATTTCTTCTTCCCTATGTTTTCCGGGTATTTTTCCTGTACACACGCCTCATCAACTATCCTTTTCTTGAATAACATCACCTTTTTTCATGGATGAATATGTAAACCCTCTATATACTTAAGGAGTACATATGGGTACTTGGGAGAGATACCCAACATGATGGACATCTTTCTGAACTCATTGGTGTACTCCTGTACACTTTTCCCCTGCCTCTTCCTAAAGTAGTGCCATCAGATCCATTGGTCCTCTACATACCAAATAGGGTAGAATTGGGACTTGATGAGGGTTTTGAATTCCTCCCACCTAGTTATTGGCAGATCACCCTCTAGCCTAAGTGTTTTCATGTGGATTTCCCACCAGGTTAAAACATGACTCTCTAACTTCAATATAGAAAATGAAATCTTCTACCCTTCATCTATATGGTGAATGTTAAAATCAAATTCTAGTTGTTGCAACCAAAGATTCAATTTTAATGCATCGATCTCACCTTGGTATGGATTTATGTACACTTTCACTTCCATATTGAATAGGTATTGTGAAGGGTTAACAACACTAGAGATCACCTACTCTTTCTTAGATTCTTTCCATGACTCCTTTCTTAGGTCTTCCCAATATTTCGATTTCCCCTTTGATATGTTCTTTGAGTTAGAGCCTCCATCAACTACGAACAATATGATATTACTTTCTAGAGCCTCCCTGAGGAGGTTCATATTGTGAGTGATGTTGACAACTTTCACTTGCAACATCTCAAATCTCTCTTCTATTGTATCTCAAGGGTTATTATGAAAAGACTTGTTCGTTGTGGATAGGGTTTCTATGAATTCTCTTTAAGTCGATTCCTTGATCCTGCAACTTCCCACAAATAAACAAAAGAAAAACTTGCTCTAATACCTATATGATCTATAAAACATAGCATTGTGCATATTCCACTAGAACAGTTTGTCACAATAGATCTCATAAATACAACTGAAATCTACAATGTGAAGGTTAAATTCCTTTAGATTCTAGAATATTTAGTTACTAATTTTCTTCTTATGCATAAAATAGATCAAATTCAAAAAATAGCGAACGGTAAAATACAATCACACCATCCATAATTAAACATAAGATATGACCTGGGAAACCCAATATGGGAGAAAACCCAGCTAGAAGGAGGTTTCTCTGCTCTCTTTTCTATGGTATAGAAATGGTGCAAGTACAAAGAAAGAGGCACTCTCTATGGAGTTTCCTTTGACCTGTGTCCTATATGAATCTCTCCTCTTTAGTTATACTCATAGAATAACACTCATATTGTTTTCTTAGCTATGGAACAAGATAAAAGGAAAAATAATGTAACCCCTTCTCCTACTAGTGGCATGGTATTTAACATAGCTCGATAGCCATCTAGGGATAGGTTTTTTACTTACTCAACCCTCAATTTTGGTAGGGTTTTGAACCTTATAGAACCTTATTGAAATTAAATATGTGGTTATACCCATATACATGAGTAATAGGGGATGATGTGGCATCCTCTCATACCATGGTGGTCAACTTGTGGGAGGCATAAAGTTTTCATATAAGCTCCAATTGACGTGATTGTTTTCACTGTTGGAAAGGTATCGATGTATATAATAATGTCACAGGGTTCAAATTATGTGGGAAAAGGTTTAACCCCAAAACAATTCATTTGATGTCTCAAAATGGCCCCAGAAGGTTGCGGACCCCAATTTTCCAAACCAGGACCTACCACTAAAATGGCCCTACAAGTTGATTCCTCCATTTTTTTCCACTCTAGAAGGATCAAGATATAGGAAAATAATAATAATGATACAATATGGATCAATGTATCAAGAATATGTACCAAAATTCATAAGTTTAGGATCAATATAGATGAAACACAATATAATGATCCAATCTAGATCAATGTATCAAGAATATGTACCAACATTCATAAATTTAGGATCAATATTTGTATGCATTCATAGTTTATTTTGTTATGCATACTCACTACAAGAATTCTCACATTGGGTTATAATTTGTATACTTCAATCTCATGTGTTTTACCATGACAATTTTGATGACTCAACCAACACCTCTTGATCCATATCTTGAGGGATAATATCTAGAAGGATTTTTAGTTAGTTCATTTGCATGAACTTTTCTACACTAATTTATCTACCTAGGGATTGTAAACTGATGAAATGCAATGAAAAATATATGTAGGTACTAGTTTCTAATCCATCTAATCATGCATAAGGAAAATTTATTCACTTCCTTAGATGCAGAAACAATTTTTTGTTCAACTACAAAAAGAATAGATTAATTTTAATGATGCAAAAATAGAATTATAAGAAAAAAAGAAGATAATTCCAATATTTAGGATCATCATTCTACTACACTGTTAATAACATTATTTCAATCACCTGAAGAAATGAGAGTTCCTGCTAATCATAATAATCAATTATTCAACCGATGTCTACTATATTAGTTATCTTTGTGTAAACATAAATAAATAAAGCTTGCATAACATAACCAAACATAAATAGAAATAAACATAATTGCATAATAAAAGAAATACTAAAAATTAAATCAAATGAATGGTGTGCACCTCCTTAGCCCCCCCCCTGGATTGGGGAACACTATTTAAAAAGGTCATATGAAACTTAAGTTGTTATAAAATCAGAATATAAAATTCACATCAAGATATGGGAACCAAAACCTTGTATTAATAACAATACGATTATAATTATTTGATAACAAGAAGTAATATTATCTCTAAATATCTGATTCACATATTTATACAATGAAAATGAGATTAGATAGATCCAAACTACACAGATCTCACAAACATTTTCTAACAAATTACATATGTGCAAATGAAAAATCAAATCTATAGTCTTCATGGATGTATAGATTAATATTGGCCATCCATGTACTGGAGAAATTCGTGACATAATGCATGAATTTATCTAATACAATCTCGTTCGTTCCTTGTGCACTAATTTGATGAAGCCGACTTGTGCAAATGTGCCACATGTACAAGTTGACTTGCAGGTTTGAATTTTATTCTGTTTTGATTTGGATAATCCATGGACTAAGATTATAGGTGGATGAGCTTCACAGATCAATTTGACATCTTCCATATGTTGGGGTTCAATCCAAGAGTCATCATGTCCCTATAAAACAATGATTTTGTTGCAAAAACCCATTTTAGTAACTAGGCTATAGAATTGTATTTTGAGTTACTCCATAATAAAAATATTATGTAGCTACTCATTAGAATAATATCCAATTAAATCATATATGGACAAAGAAGAATCAAATTAAGTATAAAATGGACAATTTACCTTCAACCTCCTTGAATGCACATGTTCTAAAATTGATCATGATTTTAGGACAAAAAGGGATAAAATGGGGTATGACTAAGTCATAGATATGGTATTTTGCATGGAATTATAAGATAGAAATGTGACAAAAAGAGTCTATTTTGAGGACTAAAAAAGGATTGAATGTCGAGAGAGGAGGAGAGAAAAAATGCAAATCTTCCATGAAATTAATCACAAGAACATTGATGAAAATGCATGAACTGAATACACCACAAAAAATGAGAAATAGAGAGAGTTGGAGAAGAAGAATTCCATTAAGAAGAACCCTTTCATGCAATGAGACCAATTTTGTAACCTCTCCTTCCCAACCTTCACTCTCTTCCTATTTCCGTTTTATAAGGTGTCTTTTTTACAAAGTCAATTTTGATTAGGTTTGACTTCGTCAATTACATATCTATCAAATTCTATTTTACATAAAAATATGAATTTATAACTTATACACATGAAATTAGACTATAATCCCCCTTAAGACTTAGATCAATCCTTCCCTGTTAGAAAATGATGGTCCCCATCATTTCACCCATGCTAAAAAAAAAGACCCCATTAATTTCATTGTACCATCATGATTACAATGTGTTTAGTGCTAATGAAGAGAATGGTTTTGTGTGGTTAACCCATAACCGTGGGTTTGTGGATGACCCATAACTAGGTTGGAAATGACAATTTTGTTGTTTATGTCAATTACAATTTATGGGGTGTTTTACATGGGTAAAAATAAATTACAATAGGATTTAATAAATCCAAAAAAAAAAATTGAAATGAAAAAACATAATAATTCATGGTGGTGGAACTTTAGCTATAATTTGTTCATATATCTTGATACATATGATGAAACCAAATTATGTTGAAGACCCATTTGAGATAATGAAGAAATATTTCCATTTCTATAAGATAATTTCTCTGTTGTATATTGTGGAGTGAGAAAACGCATCCTAAAACTCAAGGCATGACCAACCACATTGTTTTACAGACCTTTGGTACTTCAATCAATCATATCTCACAAACCAGGAAATGAAATGAAATTACATTAAAAAACCCACTTGAGCCAACAAAAAATCATTTTAAATGAGCTATAGTAATCCTTTTGAAATTTTATGTATATTTCGTGGAACCTATATAAATTTTTCATAATATAGATTCCTTGTATTCTATCCATTATTGTGCACCTATGGTGGCCATCTAGTTGTGGGTAAGTTGTGAAAGGGTTGAAATGAGTTCTCCCAAGATTCTAGATACTGTATGTAGATTGTTTAAGCCTCAAAATGGTTGCATGAATCTGCAATAACACTAAGTATAAGATAACCGAGTGAATAGGGGAATAAAGGATGCCAAGGGTTTATAGAGAAGCCTAGGTTGTTGTAGAGGCCATGGAACCTCTGTGGGAAGCATGGAAACCCTGCAATTGTTTTGAAAATATTGCAAACCAATGGATGATTAGATCCATGTAAGGATGCTCCTATAATGGTGAATGAAGTTATGAGGGAAGAAAAACCATGTAATGCTTGTGAACCAACTTTGATACTTACAATGTATGACCTGACAAATGGACTCCGAGAGTGCCAAACATAGGTTGGATGTTGTTGCAAATATTTGAACCTAAAATGTAATTCAAGCCCTATTTCCCATGGAGTGGTAACCCACTCTGACACCAATGATCCATATTGTTATCACCGAAATTTCATCCTCAAATAGTTATAGGAATCCAACATCTTCAAACAACTATTAGTTCACCCATGGACCAAAAATTACCAAAAAGCATTTCCAAAATGTCCAAAACTATACAACCAGTTATAAAATTAAGATGCACTATGACTACAAAGGGCACGCAGGCACATGCACCATCAAGAAACGCAAGAAAAGAGAACATGTGCACGATGCATGACTGTGGATG
>SNQJ01S0184340.1:28609-39417 GCA_010110895.2 Picea sitchensis
GGGGTTCTAAATCATTATTTCCTCTTTTTCTTTCATTTTTCCACATGGATAACTTGCTTTGACTAAGAATATAAGTTGGAATCATTCTACATCACATATAAAACTTGCATTGGGACTAGAAATTGGATATCAATCCATGAGTATGCTCTTCTCTCACGCTCCAAAGCAATCTTGAGAATCAAAAAGAGGTTGAGGGAAAATTTCATCTCCCTTAAAAAAGACAAAATCTTTAGGAGAGGACAACAACCCCCTCGAGACTCCTCTTAGTTTATTTTTCAAAACACACCTTAAACTTCTAAGGGCCCATACATGTGCACATGCTACAAAGATAGGATAGTTATGAAATTTACTTTCTTAGATAAAATCACTAGGGAAGTTTAAAGTTTTTGTAACGGGCCCATACATGCCCACATGTCTACAATCTAGGATAGTTTCAAAGCTTTCTTAGATTAAATCACAATAGGGATTTAAAGGAATAGTAAGGACCCACATGTCCAGATGCTAGTTTCCTAGGGACTTTAAGATTCTGCAAGGCTGTACCAATGAAACATAGTAACATAGGTAATCAACACTTGTAAGAACCAAGCGAAGTCCACATGTAGCAAGGTGACACCTAAATTATAAAAAATTGGCACACTTTCACTTGTTCACACACAAAGTCACTTCTCACTCACATAGTCTTCATCTCAAAACGTGGAGGTTGAAGTAAGTTTTCTCCAAAGGGATTTCGAAACACCCCACCCTTTTCTTGACGAAACTATCCACTCCCACTTAATTTCAACAAGATTGGCTCACACCCCCAATCTCTCAAACAACCACATCTAAATTTTTTCTAAAAACTCACTACGTTTTCCTCCACAGGAGATGCCAAAAGAAATATTTTATTCTAGGTAGGATTTCGGGGATAGGCATCCAAATAATTCCATGTTATCTGGTTCTCACATTTTCAAAACAATATAAGTTGTCAAATAGGGAACTTTAAATCCTCTAATTCAAGTGTTCCTAACACCATAAGGGAGGCAGATACCCGTGAAGGGTTGAAGGCCAAGGTCCAGTTGTTTTGTGCATCCCCCCTTGAGGCACCAACCTCTTGGATGGGATCTAGCCCGTGACCCATTTCTGAGGTCAAAAATCTAAATTCCGCACTTTGACCGAGGTACCTAGTGGCCAAATTTTAGGACATCTACCCAGGTGGCAATTGTGGGCTGCAATTGCACCTTGATCAGATTTTGTGTGGCTATTGGGAAATATCGCCAATTCTCTCAGGATATGCCCCCTCTACCCCTCATTATAATTGATTGCTTCATCCTTCACTAGTTTCTCTTCCACTGGCTTCAAACCCCACTGTCAAGTTCTATTGGAAGGTCCAGTGTTATTTTGAGAGGAAGGATGTTATGTCTTTTAGGACACGATCATTTGTTTTCTTTGTTCCCCCACACGGATAAAATCCACCTATCCACATATATTCTTCTTTATCAAAACACTTTATGTATGATGCACTTCTGATTACATTTGATTTGGATATATATCGTGTAAAGTTCAAAAATTACAGCAAAGGATCTTGTTTATTTATTTATCTCACCACCATTCACACACATTCACTCAGCTAGTCAGACATCATAAGGGACCCATAGAACCCATGTCATTCTAGATGCTTGCTAAACCTCTCTCCTATTCTAGGGGGAGTTCCTAGTCTTGCCAAATCATTGGCTCCACCTTCTCACACTCATGTAAGTGCCACTATCTTGGGATCATCTTTGCTTCATTCCACCTTACTTGGGTCCAATTCCCAAGGTCCATCATCCAATCGCTCTCCTTTACATGGAAGACGGGGGCCAACTTCCTCTCAAGGGGGAAGTACAAACCCACCTAGTCCCCCTCAAGGGTCAGGTTCACAAAACACTCACACCATGGCTAGAACTAATCCTCCACCACCACTCCAAATTCCATATTTGGCCTCTCTCAACATACCAGGTCTAAGAAAACTCACAAATGATCCTATATTGCATGACCCCACATGGCCTACAATGCCTACCAAACTATCTTCAGATATCCTCAAGTTTGAAGGAAAGGCAGGAGATGACCTTGCTAACCATGTCATGACTTTCCACTTATGGTGCTCTTCCAACAACATTATGGATGATTCCATCTGACTACAATTATTTCAACGCACACTCACTGGCCCATCAACCAAGTGGTATGTAGATGAAAAACCAGGGTCCCATGAGACTTTCGAGTCCTTGGCCAAATCATTTTTGACCTTCTTCCAATTACCAATCTGCCATGACAATGGTCTTGAACTACTCTCTAATTTAAAACAAACCTCAGCCACACATATCACTGATCACATTCACGAGTGGCTTCAATGACGTAGTTTGTGCAAAGTAGAAACCACCAAACAACAATGTCTTGATTGGTTTCTCATATCAATTGTCTCTCTCCTCACTAAATATGTGGCTTCCACCTTCCCTTCACCAGAAGAAGAAGCCATCAATAATTCTCAACAATACGACCTCATCTATTCACAATCAAGATACTTGTACACAGTACTTCCTGATCTCCCAAGACCTGTGCCATTTGGCCAAGACAAGCTTGGGATGTCTCACTCAACAGACAGATTGATTGGTAACACCACACACCACAATCCACAACCCCAACAACCACCAATGTATGGCACACCTCAATATCCATCGGCATATGGAGGAATCCCTTATTATCCTCCACCCCCTTATCAACAACCATACCCTGGGCCACTGTCGATACCCACAATACACCCACCTATCTAAACAAGTTTTGGTACTCCCTCTAGCTCAGCTTATACTCTAAGTACTAGCAAAAGATCCATGCCTTCCTATGTACCTTACATATCATTACCACAACATAATCCGTAGTTTCCATTTCCTATCCCTCCACAGCCCATGGCTCCACCACAAGGACACCCTCACGCTGGGGTTAATTTTGTTCAACCTTCTCCCATTCAAAAAATAAAAATTTTGAACAACTGAATATGACAAATCCAACCCATTAGTCAAATAATGCCAAAAAGAAAGGAAAAAATTGGAACAATAACAACCTAGGTCAAGGAGGAAATCACCCCCAATAGAACCAACCTACTAGGGACAACCAGAATCAAGGGACTCAAAACCCCCAGGTGGACAACAACAACAGACGTCAAGGGGAAAATAACAATAACTTTTGAACCAACTTCCCCTGTGCCCTTTGTGGTGAGTTCGGTCACTATAGTCATCATTTCCCCCAAATCGTTGATTTTAAATAGATGAAAGACTCTGTGAATGGACCACATCCTCCAGCACCACCTGCCCCTCAGCAGGCCCCACAACAATATGTGCAACAACCACCCCCAGCCATGCCGCAGAACCCCATTCCACACCAAGGAGTGATGAACATCCAATAGGACATGCAACCTACCCCACCATAGTTGGTACAATATCTTAATCCAATCAATCCCATAGATCATACTATCCTCCTCACTAGTGAGGAAGAAGTCCTACAAACACGTAGTCGTCAATACAGTACACCCTCTGAGTCTCCTCCCATTCCCCCAGAAACAATCCCAACACTAATGAGACCCCCTTTGATGATCCCTCGCCCTAACATGGAAACACCTCTTCGCATCCTTCGCATCCCATTGCGCAGGAATGTCCACAACCCTCAGGCTAGGGAGGCTCATAATTATAGTTTGGTCGATGACTTGACACAATCCCCAGCTACCATGTCAGTCTTAGAAGTACTTCAAACTTGTCCCACTCATCGAAAGTCATTACTTTCCACCTTGGGGGTAGTCGACCCTACGAATACTCAACTCATCACATTTGATCTCGATAGTGGAGAACCTCGCCTCCTTGCTCTCATCTCTTTTCAAATCCCCGTTAAAATTCGAAACATTACAGTTCATCAGTGCATCATTGATGAAGGTGCATCCACATGCATCATGTTCAAGTCTGTATGGAAGAAACTTGGTTCCCCCAAACTCATACCATCTTCCATTACCTTAAGATATTATGACAGACGACCATCTTCTCCCAAAGGGCTCTTCTAAAATGTCCCTGTAGAACTCGGGGGCAAGACCATTCTCATTGAAATTGAAGTTATTGATGCCCCACTCGATTACAATATCTTGTTCATTCGTAGCTACATGTACGCTATGAAGGCAGTTGCCTCTTCCATCTTTCAAAACATGATGTTGCCCCATAATGGGAAGATCATTACCATTGATCAAGTTCACATTATGAGCCTAACCCTTCTGCCAACATCGATAACATTCTCCCTTTCATCCACACTAATCCTGAGGCATACCCACTCATCGAGATGGGCCCCAGAATTTTCAAAGACCCATCCTTGTTAGGAACTTACCATGGTGCACCACCGCTGATTCATCCTTCCAATCAGGTATGTGTCATCTCATCCAAAAGAGCTAACATTGAGGATACCCTTCCTCCCATTGAGGCTTCTCTTATATCTAATATCTCACTAGTCAAAGAGCTCCTCCCTCAAGAATCTCCTGTGAACTCATCGACTCCACTAGTTCATGATTTCACCTCACCCCAAGGCCATATCCCAGATTGAGAGACAGTTCCCCAAGCCATTACTCAAATCCCCTTCTTTTACCCTCCACCAGGCATACAAACCTTCCATGTAGCCGTAATGCTTACCCTTCCCAATATGGTGCTAGTAATTCTAGTATGGTATCTACATCCACCCGCCATGGTCCCTCAACCATCCCTCCCTCCTCAAACCAAAGGAATTTATATGCATATTCTAGATGCTACTCCCACAGCACCACCAACATCCCCACTTGCTAACACTGCTGCTATAGCTAGGGGCAGACATAAAAATAAAGAGCCCACCACTCCCCTACCCTCATGTGTTCAACCTCCTTGCGCACTATGTGAGAAACATGGACACCCAACCAACAAATCCCCATCTTTACCCGAGTTACGTAACCTAATTCAACTCAATCAAACACCACCATCGTTTGTCACTTCATCAAGTACTACTGCTACCTCCCCTAACATAAGTAGCAAAGGACTGCGAACCAAATTTGCTTGCACGATATGTTCAGAATATGGCCATTATACACACCACTGACCAGCGCTACCTCAATTTCGACAGACATTAATAGCAGTATGCCAGATATTCCAACATGAACCCAATCCATCTACATCATCCTCACCAAATGTCACTGACATCCATTATGTCACAACTTCAGTCAATGAACATATGAGATGCCCTTGTTCTCTCTGCAAATCCTTATATCATTTCACATATCAATGTCTTATGATCATTGAATACAGGTAACACCAAGTGACCCTGATTCAAACTCCTGCACCCCCTACAAAATCGATGATTAACCCTACCCCATCACCAGAGATTCTTCATATTATTTCCCCTGAGCCAGAATCACTCCCTACTCCTCCATGGTTCTTGGATGAATTATACGAGAATTTACCCCCAAATCGCCCCAATTCCCCCGTTCATTTCCCCACTGAAATTTTATGCCCAACTACCATTTATAACCCTCAGTATCTCGATATTTGGTTTATGTCAAGAGAACCATCACAATCTCATTGCGTCATTCCGACTGCTTCTTCATCACTATAAGACAACCACATGGTGACAGTCACCGATATCACTCTTTTAGATCCCTTGTATTCCCAACAATTCCACTATGACGAGGACATACTCGAGGAATTAACCACCCCCGACTACCCATGGGATGCTCTACACCACAGAGCGCTCTTCCTTTCATAGGAAACCTTCACGCCTCCTAACTAACACCCCATATACGCAGTCGAAACCAAGGATTTTATCCCATCAGGGCATATCGACTGGTTCAACAACCCTATCCCTACCCCTGATGCTTTAGAAGAAGGAAATATCACCAACATTTCCCCTACCATCAAAATCGATATTTCCATCAAAAATGGAGTCGTCGAGGAAGTCACCATTGGCGCCACATGCACTCCTGAAGAAATCACCGCCTACAAAGCCCTCTTCCAAGAATACCGGGATATTTTTGCCTACTCATACAAAAATATGCCTGGCATTGATCCCTCTATTGTCGAACATTGCATAGACACCTGGCCTGATGTCACACCATTTCACCAAAAACAATGACCGCTACACCCATCCAAAGCAGCCACCATCAAAGTTGAGACTGACAAATTACGCATTGTTGGGTTCATCTACCCAATTGCCTATACCTCATGGGTCTCCAACCCTGTCCCCATTAACAAAAAATAGGGCACCATCCATGTATGCATAGACTTTCACAATCTCAATCACGCCTGTCCCAAAGACAACTTTCCAATGCCTTTCATCGATCAAATTATCGACAGCTGTGCAGGCCACGAGGCTTTATCCTTCATGGATGGTTTCTCTGGCTATAACCAAATCCAAATCCATCCAGCTGATCAATAAAAGACCGCATTTACCACCCCTTTGGGTAATTTTGCATATTGTTTCATGCCTTTTGACCTAAAAAATGCTGGCACAACTTTCCAACGGGCTATGACATACATTTTCCATGATCTGGCTCATATCATCGTCACATACTTGGACAACCTCATAGCTCGATCCAAAAAACACACTCACCATATTGATGATTTACGAATCATCTTCCAAAGGTGTCATCAGTACAACATCCACTTGAACCCCCTCAAGTGCGTGTTCTGCGTGACTGTCGGGTGCCTCGTTGGGTTCCTCGTTTCCCAAAGTGGTATTATTGTGGATCCCCTCAAAGTCTAGGCCATCACATAAATTTCACCCCCTCGAAATTTATGCAAACTCTAGAGCCTACAAGGAAAAGCTAACTTTTTACGGTGATTTTTCCCAGACTGTGCCACTCGAGCACATGATTTCCTTCACTTACTACACCATGACATCCCATTCCACTAGGATGAACATGCCCAAAATGTTTTCAACGATCTTAAAATGGCACTCTCCAATGCCCCTTTAATTAGTTCACCTGACTATAATCATGACTATATCATCTACATATCATCCTCAGTCGTCTCAGTAGCAGGAGTTCTCGTTCAAATAGGATATGATGATCGTGAGCATGTCATTTACTACATTAGTAAAAACMTCTCAGGGCCACCCTTGAAATACAATCATGAAGAGAAACTAACCCTTGCAGTCGTCCTCGCAGTCCAGAAACTGCGCCATTACATTCAGCTTCGCACAACCAAAGTCATAGCATATTCCAACCCCATGCAATACTTTCTCAATCGTCGGCAAATTAACGGTAAATTTGCTTGATGGATCGTTATCCTTTAGGAGTATGATCTCGAATTTTCAAAACCCAAGAGCAAGAAATCTCTTGTCCTTTCCAAACTTATCACAGCCTTCCCCTCCGATACCACCAGTTCCCCCGTCAATACTGACTTCCCCAATGAACATCTCTTTTACATCACTTCGGATGATCCTTGGTACGACGACCTCCTCGTCTACCTCCGAACCCAAAATTTCGATAACCACCTCTCACGAGATGATCATCGACGTATTCGCCATCAGTCCCCCCACTATCTCCTCATCAGAGATATCTTATATCGGTGAGGGGTCGACACCATACTCCATCAATGCTTGACTATCGACGAGGTTGATAGAGTCTTGAACGACTGCCACAACGGAAATTGAGGGGGCCACCTCTCAGGGTTGTCCATCACTCAGAAAATCATCCGCGCAGGTTACTTTTGGCCTACATTATTCCACAATTGCATTCATGTCATGAAGCGATGTGATAAATTCCAGCTTTATGCCAACAAAGAATGAGCACCACCTGCTCTTCTACACCTAGTCATTACTGCAGGCCCCTTTTGTAAATGGGGCATCAACTTCATGACTTGCAACCCTCCATCCAGCAATGGACACAAATACATTGTCATCGTAGTTGATTACTTCAAAAATTGGGATGAAGCCATGCCTACCTTCAACAACACTGTTGACACCGCAACACATTTTTATTTAACCACGTCTTATCCTGCTTTGGAGTACCACACCAACTATTCCCTGATCACGAGAAACATTTCAAGAATGTGATTTTTGTTGAACTCTCATCCAAGTTAGGATTCTCCCATGAGTTCACCTCACCATACTACCCTCAATCCAACAGATAGGTCGAAGCAATTAACAAGGTCCTCAAGACCATGTTGCAGCACATAGTTAACAAACATAAGACCAATTGGCATCATATGTTATTTTCTACACTATGGGATTACCGTATGATCATGAAAACAACCACTGGTTTCACACCATTTCATCTAGTCCACGGGGTTCAGGCCACTCTTCCTATCGAGTGCAAAATTCCCACCTTACACACCGCGATTGAGATATTACCCGACACTACTCCAATGGAGCAGTGTTTGTTGAACTTAGATTCCCTGTATGAAGATCATCGATCTTCATTAAAGAACAATGAGACAGCCAAAAAACGTTCAAAAGCCACCTTTTATCGTCATGTCAACCTTCACTCATTTCACAAAGGTGACCTCGTCCTTGCTTACGATATCACTCATGATACCCTCGACCATGGAAAATTCGAGTCACTATGGCATGGACCTTACATTATCCAACATTTCCTCACTAAAGGTGCATACATCTTGGCTTCCCCCAAGGGTATCTCTCTCAAAGAAACCATCAACGGGTTGCACTTAAAGAAATTTTATGCCTGAGCGTAGCCATTCTACACTAGGTTATTTCTTTTGTAGTGTTTTTAATCTTTTCTCCATACCTCACATCTAAACTATCATTTGTGTTATTGACATATGCCTCCTCCATCGGCCTACCACATCGGTTACACCGCCAGCCAGCCATTGGACACAGAATCTCACTTTGGTTGCTTGGGCCCTCTATTCCCCCTCACATGAACTGCTCCACTCCAGCGGCATATGTTTGGGCTCAGCAACCAACAACCAAGTCGAGTACACTTTCGTCATTGGTCTCCTCACCGATGTCATCCATCATCGTATTCATCACCTTAGTGTCTTACTATACTCCCAACTGCTCGTCCTCCAGCTCAACAATGTGTACCGTGTCCGCGATCCTTTCCTCTTTCGCAAATACCTGCAATTTAGACTTTTATCTCAACATTTTGATTTCATTACATTTACACATATTACAAGACAATTTAATCAAATCATAGATAACATGGCTAACATTTTACTAGATTGGCATATATCACATCAAAACACCTTTGCACACACATAAACCATCAAAAGTCTGTCACAGCATATAGATTAGACATCATAAACAACATTAAAAAAAAAAAAAACCTCACGCACATGTGAACATCACAAATATCCAAAAATGTATATCCATATATATATATATATATATATATATCGGTCAAATGTGCCATCAAAATGTTTACAAAAAATAGARTACATCMTGTACAAAATCYGTAGGYCGGTGAACCAYYKYGGTACAAAACTRGYKTCACCACACCAAATGGGCTCACCAACCTATATAAMATACAAAAATACATACARAGACACTCATGGTGCCTCTAGAGMACCACCACCTAGMCCTCTCTCAGGAGGTGGTGCCCCACCCTCTATCGGTCCCTCCAGACCTAGAGGTAGTTGCCCAGTCATCGCAAGACCTACTACTACTACTCTCCAAACCATGGTCCACCACATCAACGGAACCCCCACACACTTCTCTAGGACACCCTCATCCTAGATATGTGACCACATGCCCTCAGGCACTCCCTATAGCACCACCTCCAAGCGGCGACGAATATCCTCAAACTATCCCCTGGCTTCGGCCAAAGGAGCATGTGATGGCCCTGCACCAAGGTCATCAAAACGACGTCTCCTAGCCACTCTCTCATCACCAGCAAGTCTCACCTCAACATCCTTCCATCATCGTCTCTCTCCTGCCCACGGCTCTCCCCACGGAGGTCTCACCATCCTCGGACGAGCTGACTCTCTAACCAACTCAACCTCGTGCCCACGAGGTCCCACATCTGCACATACAAACAAACCAAGGATAACATCAACATCCATCTATACATAATACACATGCTATACTATCAAAAATATCAAAACATCAAAAAATCACATCATGCCTCAGTGGTCAAACACCTCTCCTGGAGGTAACACCATCTTCGAATCATCCCAGAAATCCACCCCATAGTATGGATACTGCAGTATGATCTACGACATTTTCTACCACACCCGTGAAGCCTCGGCTGTGAAAAAATGGCCACCATCCCCACCACCGTGACGAATCAATATCCTAGACCATCGCTTCAGTCACGACTCTCGTGCACCAGGTGCGCCCAATAACACTCTAGGGCGCAACATCGACACCCTCTCCAAAAACCATGCAACCAGTATGGACCCAAAAGTGAACTCCCCTGAGTCCGCAACCTGACACCTGTCTAGCTGCCCTACCATCTTGGCATGCAACATCACGCCCCAAGAAAAATTCTCTCCTGTTAACGCCCTCGCCATAATTCTCAACTGACCACCACTGATCTGTTGAGTCGTGAGGGACCCATATAACCTCACAACCATCGCTACCACACAACGATGAACCAGGGCATCCATAGCCCTGATACTCACCATGGAGCCTGACATAAATTCCTCCTTCATATAGTACCTCCGACCTAAGGTAGCCAACTGGCCATCCCCAGGTAATACGATCTCCGCTGGTAAGGGAGTTCCCCAAAAAGGGAGAGCAGTCAAAAAATATACATCCTCCACCATAGTGAAGGCTAGTTTCTCACCTCGCATCATAAAATAATGCAGATCCAGACTCCACATCCAAATCAAGAACTACAA
>SNQJ01S0184341.1:7037-25912 GCA_010110895.2 Picea sitchensis
AGACTTGCATACCAACATAAGAGATTAATTGTTGACGAAGAGGAAGCTCTTACAGTTCAAAAGAACAAAAGAAGTTCCTTCAGGAAGAACAATAAATAAGCTAACTCCGTAAGAGTTCTAGATAAGAAGAAATATGTTTCAAAGATCATATGATACAACTGTCAAAATTTGGGACACTTTTCCTATGACTGTCCTCAAGGAAAAGGGAAAAGAAAACATCAAGCACATGTGGAAGAGGAAGATGAATCTCCTCCCTCAAAGAAAGCTTTAGTAGAAATTGAGGATTATGTACTTTAAGTTGAAGATAGATGATGTGAAGAAAGATAACAAATGGTGGAGTCCATGGAGCCTCCCCACACAAAAACAAAAGATAAGTATTCATGTTTATTTTTAGTATCTTGTTTACTTTAATACTTTATCATTACAAGTTATATTTTTGTAATGTTAATTAACCTCGTTTTATTTCAGTGTCTATGTAGATTTATGAAGGAAGTATCAAAGAAGAGGATAAAGAAAGAGATAAAATATTTATTTCAGGTATGATCACTAATGAGAGTGACAAAGATATGTGTTTATCTATGATAGTAAGGAAAAATTTGGTAATTTGATAGCTAGAGTGAAAAAGAGTTCAAAAGTCTTATTCATGATTAGGGTTTTAGATGTGTACATGGTTGAACAAGTTTTGCTTAAGAAAATATGTGTACTACTTTGATAGAAATCATGATATAGTTTTATTTGATTACTGCTTACTGTTACTGACTGATTGGATAAGTGACATATCTCAGAAAGAATAATGTAAGTAAGTTTACAGGTATCGGAATAAAGAACTTATGCCTTGACTTGTAGAAGTTAGACAACATGAGAAGGACTTATGATATGGTGACAGTCAGTAAGAACCAACCAATATCCAATATTTATATAGGAGCAGGAGGCTCCTAAATATGAAGAACAAAAATGTTCAAGATGAAGAGAAAGATGGATACTCAGATATAGTTGATGAGATGCAGGTAACTGCAAGTTGCTCCAATAATATTCTTATAGATGCAAAGGGAGCAGTTTGATCCAGTATGAAGTCATAAAGAAAGAAATGTTCGAACTCAAGAAGGCACCCAGGATATTACAGAATAAAACTTCAAGGATGATGATTATCAGATGTTACACAATTAAAGATTTTGGACCACAAAATATTTTTTCAGATCCAATATCTAGAACTTCGTAGAGAATGAAGAGACCTTCATAGAGAAGGAATGAGCACTCCCACAGGAATATCTTCATAGAGAAGGAAAAAAGAAAGAGACCTTCGTAGATAAGGAAGAGACCTTCGTAGAGAAGGGGAATGAGAAACTTGCCAAGGTTGGCCTCTGTCCAAGTGTTGAGTTTTGGATACTCTAGTGACATGATAGAATACCCTCATAGAGAGGGGTATGACCACCCTCATAGAGAGGAGTGTGGATGTTTCTCCATGGGGCAGAAGGCAGATACTCTCCTCTGGCCAAGGATTGAGTAGCCTATACCACAAACCTTGACCATGTGGAATGGTTAGTTAGCTCTTGAGGTTTGTGTCGTGATCCTGCGTGGATCATGGAAAGAGAGTCTAGTCTTGCCCAGGCTAGCATCTTAGCTTCACTAGTTCATGTGGGATGACTAGGAGTGAAGCTATGGTAGTAGTACTCCCCAGTGGATGGGTGGGATAGATGACTACAAGAGAAGGGGGAACATAAAAGGAATGGAAAAACTCATAGAATATCTTCTGTGTGAAGATAAGAAAGAGTATTTTCCGCGTGATTATGAAAGAAAGAAAGAGTATCTTCTGCACGAAGATAAAGATAACAAAAATTCTTTAATATGGATTCATGGAGAACCAATGAGTGATTGTGATGCCATATGACCAAGTGGATTATATTGATGCCTCATGTTATCCAGCTGATGATGTTACCCAGTTGATGATGTTGCCTAGTTGATGTTGTTACCCAATTGATGCTATTGTCCAGTTGATGATGATTATCCAGTTGATGATATTTCCCAGATGATATTGTTCAGTTGATGATGGCATCCAGTGACCTGCCAAAATATAAAGAATATTCTTCTTGTTAAGAGGGAGTGTTGAAATATTGTGTAACTGCAAAGAATATTCTTATCCCCTTTTTGCGGATTGGTCAAATCCTAAATGTAATATGCAAATTAAGAAGTCCTCCCCTAGGAAAATTAAAGTGGTTCTAATTACCCATAAAGAGAAGTCGACCCTGCCAGTGAAGAGACACCTCCTTTCAGCGCTTGCCAGTTTGTATAAATAAAGGAAGTTAGCAACTCATTTGTTCACTAACTCAGCTCACTCATCTAGTGTGCAAGTATTGAAGGAAGATGCAGTTACCACTTGTCGGAAGAAGGAAGAGAGAGAGACACATTGATTGGGAGAGGATATTCTATAGTGTTTGGTTTATTGTCTTGGAATTGGATTGGCTATGGTTCTTTGATTATTTTCTGGTCTAGCATCATGGTAGTTTGTCTCTCGTAGAGAGAGAGTTATTCTGGTATTGTACTTGGTTATTGAATCTATATTGAAGAAGTTTTGCTGGGTTTTCTTCCCCTTGAGGGTTTCCCAGATAAATGCTTGTGTACTCTGTGATCTTGTTTCTTTCAGTAAGATCCTTATTATGCTTTTGATATAATTGTAATAATTACTATTGAACCCGAGATTAATAATAATAACTTAAGCAAGAAACTTAAAAATGTGCAAGACAATGAGAAGGAGATTGAGAGAGATTTCCGAGATAGCTTGAGAGAGGAAAGTTAGGGCAGCAAGGATGACGCATTTCCCAAGAGAGATTGGGAAAAAATCCCAAGAGAATATTTCTGTGTGAGTGCTAATATTTATTGTTGTTGTTGGAGGCCGTACTGTACAGATCCATACAACAAGGGAAAGAAGGCACAAAAATCGAGGAAAAGTGTGGTAGGAATTTTGATGCTGTTGGAGGGTTTTTCTTACTGTAGCAGGGCCATACAGATAAGTCCGTACAACATACTATGGGCACATTTTCCAAGGTGCTATTTTCTGGGCAGGCCGTACAACAGTTCGTATTTGGAATGTTTTCCAAGGAAGAATATTTGGGGGTATGTTTTGTGTGTTGTAAGTGGATTTCTCTTGCTAGAAATTGTATTGTTTCTACTGATATATCTTCCCTGAAGCTAATAAAATCTTTCTCTCTCTCTCATTGGGTTTCCCTACATTGGGGTTTTCCCTGGCATTGCCTAAATTTCTGAGTATTTCTAAGTTGAATGATTGTTGTTCATTGTGTTTATTTCACTGCTAAAGTACTTGGCAATGTGTATTTCTGCTTATGGTATTTTCTAAGTGTGGTTATACATTTTAGAGTTCATTTAAGACAATTATCTCTAGATTTCTAAGTGTATGAAATACTTTTTATAAGCTGATTTTTGTCATTTAATTTCTACAAGGATATCTTGTTGTTGTTACAAATTTATGCTACAACCATTAGAGCTGCTGGAAACTCTCTTTTTCAAGCTTAATTTCTCACTCTTTTATCACTGAAAATAGTTGGCAAGTTTCTATTTTTTATCTACTTGATATTGGCTATTGTTGGGAAAGTTTTTGACTAGTTTCTTGGGGTAAGCGTTAATGCTACAACAAATCTTTTCTACAACCATTTGGCTTCTCTGAAAAATCTTTGAAAACATCTTTTTGCAGCCTTGATTTTCCATTAAAACTTGTGCTAAAGTATTGGAAAGTTATATATTGGTTCAATGCATCATTATCCAATAATTACTTGATAGTTTTGATGGTTATTTCTGTAGTAAATGATTGATTCCATTGCTGATATATATATTTGTTTACTGCTATAATTTAGGACAGAAAGCTTCACTTGCTTATCCCTTTGACATTTAGGCTTGTATCTTGGTTATTTTTCTTTTCTTGGGCAAGTGTAACACTCTGATGTAGATACCCAAGGATTTAAAAACCATCCTCCATCCTTGAGACTCGTTATCAAGCCTTTTATCTTTTAGTATATTGACCTATAGGGAATTTGATTCCATACTCTCAATTTCCACTTCATTTCCCCTTAGGGTCACTTGAGACTCCCCCTTGTTTCGAAATATTCCTTCATAGAAGTGAGGGAGGGTTTATCTAAGGTAACAATGGATAAATTCTCCCACTGTTATCTCCATCCAGTGGATTGGGTCAGGATTTCCCAACCCATAGTTTGCGCAATAACACAACTAATTCAGAAATTTCTTACAACCCAACTAACTCATCTTGTATGGCCTTTCTTTTTTGGCCCTGCTTTTTCCGACCCTACTTTTTCCATACAATGTTTTCAGCCCAACTTTTTTTGGCCCTGTTTTTTCGTCCCAGTTTTTTAGACCTAACAAAATATCCTTTCCTCCAGCTATGAATTCACCCTCTTCCTCATCCAAATTTCCCTCTTCATGTATCAACTCAATGTGCACCTCTCACTCTCCTTTTATCTACTTTTATAATCTCTTAATGACCAAATCCATAACCCTAATATCTCAATGGTCAAGATTAGATCTTGCCTTCTTAAGATCAATAATTGTGACTTAATCTCTCATTGATATGACTTAAATCACTTAAGTCACTCAAATTTATAAAAAGTCACTTTAGTAATTAAATAAAAGACACATTAAATTTATAAATTCAATTAGAAAGTTATATATAGAGAGTGTCTCTCAGACACCTCCACATTCTAGGCACTACCAATGCAGAAGTACCTAACCGAGTTACCCCAAAAGCTAACACTTCCTCGCAGCGTGAGATACATGGTTCTTCCGACTGGCTTCTTGTAGTTTGGTTTGTAAAGCATATTGGTATATGTTTCTTTTTCTTCCTTGGATGGCTCCTTATACCCATCTCTTCCATGTTCCTAAACACCAAATGGTACCACACTTACATAAACTAGAAATAACGGTAGCTTAAATAGTAACAATGAAGGCACTTGTACATCCAAGGGTTGCATAACACTTGCTAATACAGATAAATGGAGGAAGACATCTTTGTGAATGACAACTTGACACTAGTGTTTATATTGACAATAAATAATGAGATACACAATATTGGGGAAAACCCCTATTTATAACCATAAGATGCATAAAATCTAACCATAACTTTATGTCATGTGTCTAAGACTTTAGTTTATAAAGGAGGCCTTTGTACACATATGACCTTATTACAAAGGTAATACCTATGGTGTGATTTGGTACACAACATGCCTCCCCCCTTAGAAAATGATTTTCCCTGAAGCTTTTAAGTTACAACCAATGGGGTGCACTTTATAATGCAAGTGACATACATTTTAGACCTTTGGTCACTTTAAATTTAAGTGACATAATTTTCACCTTAATGCACTTTATAACTCAAGTCACTTTATAACTCAAGTCACTTTATAACTTAGGTGACATGCACTTTACAACTTAACCAAGTGAACTTGAGCAAAGTTAGATATAAAGCATAGAGAGAGAAATGGTTATTTATTTTTTATTTTTTGTCCTACTTAAGAATAATGGTTTACATGGTTATAAACACGCAACACATATACATGTTTATGATGTTATCTTACACTCCATCTCATTTCATGCTTTGCGTGGAACAATAAAATTTGCATCCATGCCTTGTACTAATACCATTCACTGTGTCTCTGGCGTGATGGGATTGCACTTGCATAAAATGGAAATAACATAACATAAAAAATGATGATGAAAGCACCTACACAACTAAGGGTTGGGTAGCACCTACCAAACTATAATAAATGAAAGAATACTTATCTATGAATACAAACTTAAAGTTGGTTGTTATATTGATGATATACAATGAGATACATAAAATAGGGGGGGATGTTGATGTATTTAGTATCAGACATGTAATTCCACATTGGATTGGTGTCTAATATGATGAAGTGAATGACCTTTTATGATTAATGGAGTTTAATGATAAAAGAACATGTGTTCCTCCTAAGAGATCACAAGTTCAAATCACAGAGGGTGTGAGGGTATTTATACCTCCATAGAATTATGAGTGAAATCATTAGTAGAGGGGTCTCTTGTACCACAAAAAGGGGGTCTCATACATAATTTGGTGTCTGGATTGAATTAAGTGACAAAGTTAGATTATTATTATTATTATTATTATCAATTAGGTTAAATGCCTAAGTTTTTTGTTTGAATATTGGTTGTTGTTATTAATGTATCAGCCCTAGTCATTGGTTTTGGACCCTTAAAGATTTGATGAAGGTATTTGGACATGAAGGACAATGCACATGCACGGATACAACCCATGAATGTATAATATACATCATGTTGTTTCTAGTGGTAGGTGGCATGTCACATGGATTCTAATGTGGTTGAGGATAAATGAATTTTTAGAAGATGACAAAGTGGTGAAGAAGGAAATTACATGTAAACCACGAAGATAATTAAGAAAAATTACAAAATAAAAGAGAAGTGTCCAAATTCATTTCATGTTAAGGAAGTGACATAAAGGGTATAAATACATATAATTATGCATTCATTTTATATACACAAGTGAAACAATAAACAGGATATAGATCCAATTTCATAGGAATTATGAAGTAAAGAAGGATGAATTTCAAAGGGAGGATGAAGTCTATTGGTGATGTGTTCTAAGGTATGTTATTTACATATATACTTACAGTTCATATAATTTTTTCTAGAATGGAGTCAAATGGTGAGAAATTTAGAGTAGTGAGGGCTACATATCTAGTACTTGTGGTAGATTTGACTCTTTATTAAGCTATAATTTTTGGAGTCTCACATGGAAGATAGGGTTTGACTAGTCTTGAAGCTAATCATAAACAAGTGTTTAATTAAACCATTATAATTATTATAGAATCAAATGAAGTGAATCCAATTGCATTGGAAAGAGTATGGGCTTCATGGTTTCCCTGTAGTACTATTTTAGAATCCAGGATGTTAAATATTGGTGACAAATTACGTACAAGTTCGCTCTCTTGAATAAATGAGAATTGAATAAGGTCTACCATTTTCTCTATAGCTCCCCTTTTGGGAGGATTAGAGGAGTGAAACTTGGAGGGTTCGAGAGAATACAATTAATATTATCTATGGGATCATATTATTCCAATAATTTAATAATTGTAGAAGTTGAAGAATTCTTATGAAGCATTATCGGGTTCTATGTGATGGTTGGTTGATGAGTGATAATTTAATGTAAGTTTATTATCTCTCATATATTTTTGGGTGGAAGGAAGGGGAAAGTATGGAGGTCAACCCTCTCTTGATATTGGAGGATTGTATCTTCCTTTTGAGTTCTCCATACTTTATATTCTGGAAAGGCTGCTACCTTCATAATTCATTACTTCCATAGACAATAACTATTTGTCATTTCTCATATATTGTGCATGGTGTATTGTTGTGTATTAGTGTATTAACTCTTCTACTATTGTTCGATGATCATTGGATATAATTGAATATATGATCTAGTTGAAGTATAAGTTGATTTTTCAAATTGTACTTGACATTGATTCACCCCTCTCGATTATCAACAAATGGTTTTAGTGGAGTTAGCTTGGGTACATTTAGCCACTGGAAGGAAGATGCTAAGTAGAAATGGAAGACAACATTCCAAATGGGATTTCACCATTTTATGGAAGCAATTTTGAATCTTTTGGAGTAATAGAATAGATACTTGAAATCTCTTAGAGTGAGATGTTTGGTTCTCAGGTTAGCCGAGGATACAATGCTTTGAAGAATCCAAATACTGCAGCTCAGAAGGAAAAAAAAAAAGGAAAAAAAAAAAAAATTGGCAATAGATACCATCTTGGATGGATTAACAGTGATTGAGTAAGGAAATCCAAGTTGGGATCATGTGCATCAACAAAGATCTTTGGGACAAGTTACAAGACCCAACTTTATGCAAGGAAGAAGCAGAAGGCGAAGAAGAAGTTGAAGAAAATCACAACATCTCATACAAGAAGAAAATAAAGGTTAGTTCTTTTTCTTTAATTGTTTAGGAGTAGGACATGTTGAATTTAATGTCCTTATACAAGTATTGAAAGAGATGACACTAAAGAAGAAAATTCCAATGAGAAAGAAAATCATGAAGCAAAAATGATTCACCAAGAAGATGAGAATCTTAAAAATTGAAGCATGTTGAGATTGAAAAATAACAAGCTCAAAGCGAGGCATACAAAACTATAAAGTGAATTGGTTGGTTGTGAAAAGATGGTTGTAATCTTGAAGAAACAATTATAAGACTTTGAGAAACTAAGAGAGAGAAACCATTTCATGAAAACTCTACTCGAGAAGAAGAAAGAAGAATAAGAGAAGTAAAGAATGTCCAAATAGTGAAAGAAGAAGATTGTGAAACTTGAACAAGAATTTGTCTCATTGAGGAAGAGCTTAAAAACTCTCAAGTTATGAAATAATTAACATATATTGGATGCATGGGTGCTTGAAACTTCATACAAGAGATGCAAATACAAGAAGGTTGAATAAAGAGCTTCACAGAAAATTGATGAGAAGTGGACGAGGATACTAAAGAAAGAATGAATGATTACAAAGAGATGAATATCAAGAAGACCTCTACCTTCAGAAATCAAAGCTGTCGATTATGGAAGGAAACTACATAAGAGTAGATCATGAACCCGGATGGAATGCATCACAAAGAAGCCCACTTACTCCTAGGTATCCATTTATTTCTTGGTCATTGTTATACTTGAAAAAAGTTTGGACATAAGGCAGGTAAATTTGTAGAATCAATGAAATGAACAACTATGCAAAACATGAATGGTGTAAACAAAGATATGAAAATAACGTGGATTTATTCAATAGAAGTTATAATTCATTCTCCCCATTGATGGACACAAATATTGTGTGCTACAAATATAATTATCTTGGTCACAAAGTGATGCAGGAGAACTTCATCCACCTCGACAAATCGCCAACAAGCCAACATTAGATTCACAATGGAAGAAAGGGAGGCAGGCCTCATTTTAAATTGAAATATGATCCAATACGGATTTTGTGTTGTAAGTTTGTAAGGACCGAGCCATACCTTTTTATAGGTAGTGGATATGCTTGCCTTGAATGGTTACCTGTAGCGGGTCCAGATCATAGTCAGGTATGGATCAACATTTATGTAATGAGTCATAGGAAGTATGGTGTAAATGGCAGAGGCAGTGAAATGCTTAAAAGGTGGTGGAGAGGATAAGCTTGTAGAGATCTCTTTTGTAAATGATAATAGAGAGAGATATCTTTAAGTGGGAAAATAGAGGTCTTAGAAAGAAGAAGAACTCATAGTAGAGTTAGATTAGGAGAACTTGAGAGAACCGGTGTTATCACTCTGTAAATTCGCAGAGGTTTTTGAAAGGTAGAAGAAATTTACGAGGTAACTTTATCCAACTGCTTTTGGAGATGGGATCTAGCCCTTCCAGGTTTAGAGAGGAATCTCTCTATAAGATTTAACTTTGTTTTAGATTCATATATTAGGTGAGTTAGAATATGCAGGACTGAGTTTTTTTTGTTTTTATAAATATGGATAAGGTTTTACGCGTCCATTGGGCTATGGATTCCGTCTTATAAAGGTAAGGATTCCATAATAGATATACAGATTCTTTTCCCGCGAGGCGGGATAATGCAACTATTGGATTCTTTAGAATAAAATGATGGACAACAGAAAAAAGGCGAGATTGATTAATTATGAACAAGAAGCATTTAAAAATTTCTTGACTACAACATAAGAAGAAAACCACCTGTATCTTTAAAATCTAGGAACAAAGAATGCCTTGAGTGAAATTACCTTCAACTCCTTTTAAATGATAGGAGTTAGGAAACAAGATGATAACTTCTGAGAGATACACATTCAAAGTGAGAATAGAAAACTTCCTGTATGACACATAGGAATCCTTTGAAACGTCTCTTTATATTACTCGAATATCTCTTGATAAAAATTACGGTGCTTACAACTTGCTAGGGTGTAAAATCAACCCCCACTACTTGAAGTTTGAAGTATTTATAAAAAAAAAAAATCTGTCATTAGCGGTCGGGATGTGGCAGATCCTAAATCTGACTAACTATATAACAAGATGCAAAAATGTAGGAATTGATGATGATTTGTTGTATCCATCATGCTGATTTTAGGGAAGGCCGTTGGTGAGCCAATCACGTGACATTGACTTCTATGCATGCTAAGTTGGAATGTACACCTCATCCCTTATTCAATCAAAGTGCACATCTCCTCCCATCTTTGATGATTGGGAATGATGATTTTGAGCATTCTTTGGTAGATTTCATCCATTTATGTATAGCAAAAGTAAAACGATGATGATAATATATTTGATCTCGTGCTGAATACTGAGGTTTATTTGCAAAGTCTCTAAGAACGCTTTGCCTATGATGCTACCTTGTATATCGAAAAACTTGGAACTGTCGCCAACTGCAGAGTGGCAATCTTCTGCTTGTAGTCGGGGAGGGTCATCAACTTGTCATTTAGGACCCGATGAAACTAGGAAGTCCTTTTGTTACACCAAAACCTCGATCTTGTTGAAAAACTTTGAACTCGACCTCTATGTTCTAGGATTTCTCCTGTAGCTGTAACATCAATCCTCTTTTTGGTCCAAAACTCTTTTGACTTCTAGGATAGTTTCCATTCTGTCTTCATCTCTCAGGTCTTCTTGCTCTTCCTTAGTCTTTGAATTGAAACTTAATGGTTTCATTAGCTTCTGTGGGAATTTCACCCAAATCTCCTCTTCTTTTGTTGATGGCTTGCCAACTCCTCAACACCAGTTCATGTTGCTCAAACATGATTTGCACCATGGAGCCATATTTAGTTTATGGATTTGGAGATATCTGTCCAAATTTTCTCCTTAGCCTCTACTAGTGTTTTACCTCCCATTGTTTGTTTGAAGCATTTCATTCTTGCTTGAGATTTTTTGATGCTTGTCTCTCAATGTTGTAGCTTGTCTGGTAGGAAGTATTAAGCTCATGGAGATTCTCAACCTCTTTTTTCAGTTTGTCGATCTCTGTCCCTCACAGGGTCATTTGCTCCATTGATTTTGCTATCTCTCTGGTCTTTTCGAATATCCCGGTGTGGTGGGTGATGGAAGCTATTTTGTTGTAGTTGTTGAGAAAATCCTTTCTTAGTCCTGTGAGAGGAACTGCACTTATTGGGATGAATTCCATCGGTGTTGTTTGTTCTTTCTCCTTTACTAACCTCTCCAAATCTGCTTCCATGTCCTTTATCTATGCGATACGTTCCATGATCAATTTTAGCATTCCTCCTTCTCCCCTTCTGTCTCCAACTATCTCTTTGGCTTTTGTGAATCCTCTTGTAACAAAATTTCAATTTTTTTCCTCAGAGATGCTATGTCAGCGTTATTTTTTCTTAACCAATTCCTCAGCTTCCTTCACATTTGAAGGATCATACTCGATCTTGAGCACCAATTCTTGAAGTTTAATACATTCTCCTTTGCAAAATAAGATATTTTCTCGGTTTAATTGTGTTTGAACATTGTTTAGAGACACCTGCAATTTTGGTGATGAGAGCATGGGCTAGAGTGTGGAAAACCATTTCTCTAGTCACATGCATCTTGGAATCCATCACGGTCCAACTGGTGGACTTGTTTATCAAATTCAAGAAGTTGACCTTTTATGTCGGTGACCTCCTTTGGATGGGGGTACATTACTGCAATAATGCCATATGTTCTCCCCTTATATATCAAAAGATGATAATAATTTATTGCTATCTTTGTGAGTTTGCTTCAAGAGTGGGCATGAGTGTTTTTGGTCAACATCTGATTCTTCTTCTTGATCATATAAGATGAGTATTTTTGAGAAATACTCAACTTTTCACCCCCTTGATTGTGTTGGTTGATTAGTGAGGTGTCGGTCTGCTTCTTGGATGAAGAAGTATACAAGATCTGTTGGTTTCTTGAGACAAGAGGTGAATGATCCCCTTTTGTAACTGTAGTGTACTAGGTTCCCTTTTCACCACTTGTGTCAGTTGCATGACTGGATTTTGTCCTTTTGGTGTATACCTGGAAATCCTTAGCTGAGATTTCTTTGGTTGAAGGGGAAGTATCCTTTCAAGGCCTTTTCTCCTTTGGAGCCTATGGAGTAGTATGTGAGATCATGGTTAAGGGAGGCTGTTGTTCGGTATATTCCATAGTGTTCACTTCCCACTCTGTCCAGTTCATGAATTTCTCAATTCCCGGGTTGGAGTGTGTGAACATATGGAAGTGCATTCTTGATCTCATCTACTGCAATGATCCCACATGGATCATAGTGCCAAGTGAAACTGGTATTAAACTTCATGTCTTTCAATAATTTATCTACCTCTTCACCAACAACTCAACTGTTGCAGATAAAAGGTCATATCGCCCTTTGATTCTAAGTTGTTGTTTCTTCTTTGGAGATACAAAATGTATATCATCTGAATTTATCATTTGTCTAATAAACTCCGGGGAAAATAGGACGGACAAATAATTGGGCAGTTTTTATGGAGCTAACTCACACCCATACGATTCGTGTGATTTTGATACAGATACCATTCTCTAGTATTGGTGAGGTCTGAGAGGTGTAAGATTATCTAGACCTCCTCATTTACCCTCGACTCTAGTCTATCACTGAGAATGCTCACCGCTGGATGGTAAAACTGCTCAATAAAATATTTGAAATTGAAATCTGTGGAGTTTCTTCTGAGAAGCAAATTAAGAAGTCCACCTTTGTGGTTTTGCCATCACGAACCATTTTACGCATAGGAAAACAAGTCTTTCTTCTTGGAAGAAAGTGAACATGTAATCCAATATTGAAGAATCTGAAACATGCCCTCGATGGTGGTGAACAAGCGATCATGGATATTCTCGGCGGAAAGGTCTTGTAATCGAAATGGATAAGCCTTTTCTTATTGAGGAGAAAATGGATGGAAACCAAGATGGTTCATCCACCCATTTGTCTAAATAATAACCGAGAAGACAACACAGTGATGAAATAACTTGGTGGCCCTTTTATGAAAATATGGAAGAGTGGTAAAGGGGGATTTTTCTTGGGGAACTTGGCATCCTGCGGGAGGAACAACTAAAAAATCTATGCTCTTTGGGGAAAAGATAGGCTCTGGTACATTTCTATTAGAATCTCGATGGTGAGGGGAGAACATGATTCAACTCACAGGTATCTGCATAATTTGATCGATGGCCTCGGGTGTGATGGAGAAAAGAGTTTCTCTAGATGAAGAGACAATGGTCCTTTGGCCATGAAGGTAGTGGGCTTGGAATTTTAGGGAAAATTCAGGAAAATGATATGTCTCGGGAAAAATATACTGTGGAAGGTTAGATTTCCAGAGCCCGATCTCATCGCTTAGGTCTATGAAATTATCTTTGAACCATGTATGGAATTTTGCAAGGTTGAATTCGCACCTGGTCTCTGATATCAGATAATCTTTGTCTGCTAATGGAGATCCGGTCGAGATCAAATGAGGAAGTGGGAGAAAGAGATTTTCCCTCGACTCACGATTTTGGATTTTGGTGCCATTGATGATTTAGAATTGCACATTGAAACAAAGCGTTAGTAGGTAATGGCTATGGCTGGGAAAATGGTTGCAAAAGCGAGGAAAATGGAATTTCTAGTGTGTGGAGAGTACGAACAGTGGGAAAATAAAGCTTGAGGCTTGGTAAGTGGTAGCGGGTATCCATTGAGCAGGTCAGCATGCTAACAGATATGTTAACCCATAATAAATGGCCAACGGATCAATTGAGGTATGAGGTGGCATGTGAAGGATGGGTGACAGGTTGCTAGGATGACGTGGAGGGCGATGATTGGAGGATAGGTAAAAGGGATAAGACATGTGACATGTTAAAAAGGGCTAAGGACACTCTAACAGAGTAATGATATGGGACATGTAAGATGATATAGTGGGATGTGGCATCATAGTGCGGAGATAGTGGAGTGTGACGTCATGAGGTGGTGGTGGTATGACATGGATGGTATGTCAGTAAGTGGTTTGGAGAAGAGGATGTCTGATGCAATGGATAGACAACACATTGGGATGGGGCTGTGTCGGGGAAAAGCGCCTCATTGGACCCCCTCCATAGTTAAAGGCATAACAATTGAGGGGGTTTGGAATATCTTGTAGGCCAGATCCATCTGCGCGTTGTCAGATCAACCATAGCTCCATACACACTTGTTAACCATCATTCCAGACACCCCGTTAAAGGAAGAGCGGTCAGGGATCTGAATTTTCTTTGAGCCGATGATCTATGTGCCAATAAATCAGTTGATCTAAGTGTATTTACCTCTTCGTCGAACCCCCTCATTAAAAGTAGAGATGAATTAGGGGTGGGGAAATTATGAGGTTGAGAATTGATATGTCCATGATTGATCTCGTGCAGTTAGAATTGGCTAGTAAAACTCTGACACTCTTTACTCTCTGGGAACGAATCAAGAATGTGTAGTGAAACTTAGGATAGTTCTCTTTGTGGGTTTTTTTGGTTTCTCTTGCTTTTGTCACCATGGGGTTAGAATCACAAAATCAACATTATCATCATGAAATTTCTTTGAGAATCAAGCATGTTTATTGAAGGGATAACTATTTGGCCTATGTCCATCAAGCATGTTTATTGAAGGGATAACTATTTGGCCTATGTCCTATCCACCCTAACTACACATTTAGCTCAGATTAGATTTTTGAGCTAAGAAATTACTCTACCCTGGGACTATTTGATCAGGATTAGACAGTTTGATCAAATTCATTCACTAACTATCCTAACTACTTGGTTAATATTAAACAGTTCAACCAGGCTTATTCACTAAGACTATCAACATAAATTGAAAGGGCTTGGCCATGTTTGAGTTGTATGAACCAAGTCATTATTATTGCATGGGGCTTTTATCCATTTTCTTTTATGCCCTCTTTTATTCTCTTTCTTTTTCTTTCTTCTTTTTCTTTATTTTCTTTTGAAAATAATTTGCATGAATGAAATATTATTTGCAAGATAACATACATCAATAGTGAAAATTTTCCAGTCACCAGATGATCCTATAAGTTATAGGGTTATAACAACAGCTCCACCTGGGGATGGTACTCTCCTTGTGAAGTGTTAAGAACCTGCTTTCTGATGTCTGCAAAGGTTTTCTTCCATTTTATTTATAGATGCTATTTGTTTTTTGTTTTTATTTTGGAAACTTGGTGGCATTGATCGATGGCTTAGGGCCTTCGCTGCGGGCTTCAACCATCTGATCAGTGTCACCCACACAAAAACTTGAATGAAAAGGGAAATGGTATATACAATGAAAAATGGATTCATGAGATCTCTATTGGGGAGGAAAGTAATGCTTCAACATCCTTCCATTAACCGGTCCACCTGGCAGGTCTGTCCCATCACTGTTTTTGAGCAAAAATGCATTATTTCTTCTGAATGCTTGAATGTTGTAATGTCCTTTCCATAATCTATCAAATTTTCCGTGCTTACCCTTATCCTCATTTCTAGAATCCCATTTGAGAACCAAGCCGCCTAACTCAAAATCATCTTCTTTAGTCCTTATGTCAAAAATATTTTTGATGTTCTCTTGGATGACCTGAGTCTTGTTGTATACCTCTTCTCTGAACTACATTAAATTAATCATTTGATTTATTCTCTGTTGAACATCATTTGGTTCTACTTGTGCTTCTTGCAATAGTTTCATGATAGGGAATCCTAATGAAAGGGGAAAATCTGCTTTAGTTCCATATACCAATTGGTATGGAGACATACCAATTGCTCTTTTGGTGCTTATTCTGTCGGCCCAAAGTGCGAAAACCAGCTTATTATGCCATGATTTCTTATTTTCTTGAAGTGTTTTCCTGAGAATGCTCACCAGACTTTTGTTTGAAGACTCATCTAACCCATTTCCTTGAGGATAATAAGTTATTGAGTGTCCCAGAGTAATGCAATATTGACTACAAAAATCTATGAGCCTTTTGGATCTGAAAGCCGCTGCATTATCAACTATAATTTTTCAGGGGCATCCAAAATGAGACAAGATGTTAGTTTCTAAAAACTTGATGATAACAGAGTCGGTAGCTTGCCTGCATGGCACAACCTCGATCCACTTGGTGAAGTAGTCTGTATTCGTGAGGATCCACTTGTGTTGGCCCAAGGAGAACATATGTATTTCACCAATGAAGTCTAAACCCCATTGTTGGAAAGGATCTTCAACTGAGACAGGTTTCATAGGGAGTGGCAAAAGCTTCCTTTTACCTTCAAAAATTTGGCACTTGTGGAAAGAAGTAACCTTCTGGTGGACGTCAACAAACAAAGTAGGCCAGTAAAAACCAACTCTCAGATTCTTGTTAGCTGTGGTATTCCAGCTCAGGTGCCCACCACAGTCTCCTACATGAAAATCTTGAAGAACTTTGTCAGCTTCATCTTTTAACATGCAATTAAGCAAGATACCACCAGGGTCTTTCCAATAGAGATTACCTTCTAGACTACAAAATTTCAATGCTTTCAATTTAATAAATCTGGCTTTGTTCTTAGTCAAACCAGGAGGAGCTTGTAAATTTTGGAGTACAAAAATGAGGAATGCATACCAAGGGGAGTTTAATAATACCTCTTTTACATTTGGAGTCGCCTGCTCTTTCGGTTCATCAACTGCAGCCAAAAAATTAATATCTAGAGCATGGAAATTAGACTCAACCATTAGTCTGGCCAAACCCTATCCTTTGATCCGTTTAGTAGGTTTTATTTCAATGTCATATTCCATAATAAATGCAATCCATTTTCCTCTTCTACCATCTGGATTATCCTGGGTCAGGATATCCTTAACCACTGCGTTTGGAACGTATGCAATCGTGTGAGAATGAAGAATATAGACTCTGAATTCCTTCATGGCTTTCACCAGAGTGAAATATTGCTTCTCCATTATGTTATAGTTCAAAGCAGCATCTCTCAAAGATTTGTTGAAAAACGCTATGGGTTGTTCATACCCTTCACTGTTTTTCTGCAATAACACAACTTCTATGGCGTGTTTAGATGCAAAAGAGAAAATATTAAAGTCTTTGGTGTAATCTGGGCTAATCAGAACTGGGGCTTGGGTGAGTGCACGTTTCACCTGCTCAAATGATTTTTTGGATTCAGTGTTCCATTTGATTTTTGTGTCTTTTTTCAACATATTAGTGATGTTCCTAAGAAGTTCAGCCAGGTTTGGTATGAACCTTCTAAGGAAATTTATTTTTCCAATGAATGGTTGTAGTTCTTTGATGTTCCTAGGGTGTTCCACCTTCTAGATGGATTCTATCCTACTGGGATCTATTTTAATTCCATCTTTCGAGATTGTGTGTCCCAACAATTTTCCTTCCTCTAACCCGAAAAGGATTTTCTTAGGATTCAATGAAATCCCAAATTTCCTACACTTCTCAAACACATGTCTGAGGTGCAACAAGTGTTCCTCTTCATATTTGGAGTAGATAGTCACATCATCCAGATAAATGACTATAAATCTCCCAAGTTCATCCACAAAAGCAATATCCATTTCTCTTTGGAAAGTGGCATCAACGTTCATCAAACCAAAGGGCATCTTCACATACATGAAGGTTCCCCAAGGTGTAGTGAATGTTGTTTTCTCTTGATATTCTGGGTGGACAAGGACTTGGTTGTAGCCCGAGAAACCATCTAGTAGGGAGATCCTACTAGCCCCAACCAACTTTTGTAAAATGTGGTCCATTTTGGGCAGAGAGTAATTGTCTTTAAGAGAGACTTTGTTCAGATTTCTGAAATCTATGCAAAGTCCGATCTCACTAGTTTTCTTCCTAGTAAGAACTGGGTTAGAAACCCATTTGGAAAATCTCATGGGGACTATGATTTTTGCATCATACATCTTTTTGATTTCTTTCTCTATCAGGGGAAGTAATTTGGGATTTATTCTCCTAAGTTTCTACCTGAAAGGTTTGTGTTCTTGTTTTATGGGAATCTGATGCTGTATGATACTTGTGTCATAGGATTTTAAGTCCTCATAACCCTAGACCAAAACATCCACATATTCCTTAAAAAGTTCAATGTATTTGCGTTTTTTCTCAGGGGGTAGAGATTTAGAAAGTTTTATCATCTTGGGTTTGTCTTCTGTTCCTATGTTGCACTCTCTGACCTCTTTACCACTAGCTTCAATTTTCATTTTTTTGGCTACATATTTAAAATCGAACAAATCTTCTAGAGGAACTAGACCTCTAGGTAACACATTATTTTTCAACTGTAGAATACCATAATCTATCTCATTTTCATTCAATTCATCTACATCTACTTTAATTTATTGAGCTCTTTGGAATCTACGTTATTTACACTACCACCTTCAGAAGAATATTTATTTACATCATCATCATTTTCTAAATCTATATTTGTACATTCGAACTCATTCTTACACAGTAGGAAATATTCAATTTGATCGCCATTCCCGAATACCTGCCAGTATCTGATGTTGTCTGGAATGGTTGGTCTGCACTTCACCTCCACTGTGTATTGGTGAGTGGGACAAAAGGGTATTTTGCAGATAGTTGCTGATGTATCTAGACCATCCGCCAGTATGTTTTGTCCCCTGGGCATTACCTGCAAGTCGATTTCAGTAAAACATTGAAGAGCATCCAAAACAACATTCCTATAAGCCCTAAGTCTAGGGTGTTTAACTGCATACTCACCTTTGATTTTCTTGATAATCAGTTCAGAATCACCCCTTACCATGATCTGTTTGGCACCAACATTTTTTAGTAGTTTCATGCCAAGCATCAGAGCCTCGTACTCAGCTACATTGTTAGTGCATTGGAAATTCAGTTTGTAAGAATGACTCTCGGAATACCTTGATCTATGATTATGCAACCAAACTCCAACTCCATCTCCTTCTTT
>SNQJ01S0184342.1:6876-23510 GCA_010110895.2 Picea sitchensis
CAGGGTGGTCCATACCAAACGACTTGGGTTATTTAGACAACCCTGGACCGGTTCCACTCTCCCAGTTGACGGATGGACTGGTTCGCCCGTCAACACAACTCATCCATTATTCCATTACTATCATCAATTGAAAATCAATATCAATAAAAACAACATCATTATTAATTCATACATAAATCATTATCATAGTTTAAACATCAATATAAATATCAACCCATTATTATCAAATCCCAATATCATTAACCTTTCTAGTAAAAAAAAATCATTATTGTGATGTCCCCAACCACCAATAGGCTGGGAAACACCACTTCTTGGACATTTCTCTTAGCACTGATACCAATTTGTGATGTCTTGACCCAACCAGGTGGGGTCATGCTACTGGAATTAGCTCTATGAGACACACACACACACACACACACACACACACACACACACACACACACACATATATAATTAAACTCACATTCTAAACAGAATCACATTTTATTCATACACATTTCATGTGGAAGCGACAATAATACATACATGAAATAAAATCAAACAATACTAGTAACATTATAACACATGTACACCATACACATCATACAAAGAACAAATATTTGGTACTTATATTTTAATAGATGACCACAAAATGTGTGTAGGCCTTCCACGAACCTCCCATCCTTAGACCATGATGTTCATCATGCTCAGTGTTGGGCCCGAGATATGACCATTTTTATGACGGTTATTATGCACTTTTACCACATGTACATATGTGTTTTTCATCTTTTGAAGGAGCTTTTTGAAGAATTTTATGATAAAACGATATGATCAACATAAGGTACGTGTAATTCATGTTTAATAATTGTATCAAGTATAATTCATCATGTTTTATGATTTCCAAGAGATAATTCACGTTTTTCTGGTGTTACAGGGAAAAAACAGACTACATTTCGAGTTTTGACACTTGATCTGGCACTCATTCTGGCACTCGTTCCGACACTCGATCTGGCACTCCATCCAACACTTATTCTTGAACAAAAATGGAGGGCGATTTGGTGGTTATGGTATTGGCGGATAGTGGGGCGTGAATCAGAGACATGGGTTTTGTTCATGCTTATCCCCTCCAGCTACTGAACTCTTGACAACTTGATTTTGGGTTGTTATGGTGGGTGATTATTGGCTAGCTCTGTCTCGACAGTTAGGGCACCATTAATAAATACCATTAGAAGTGGTTTGAACCTCCTGTGGTCGACCACTTGGTCTGTAAACATTATAAATACCACCGTAGTGGTCAGATAATTTTTAAGCAGTAGAAGAAGTTGTGTGTTAGAGCCAAAAATGATTTTGGCTCTGTTTTTGCATTTTTCAATTGCCAGAATTATATAAAACTGTGTTTTTTCATTTTAATGGTGAATTCCTTTTGTTGAGCATGTGGTGTGATTTTAGGGAGTGACCACAACTTGATGGGGGGGCCACCAACAATCTTGTAACTGTTCTTTGTATTTGTTTATGTATTTCATAGATTAATTGTTCTCTTTATTTCCTGTACATGCATTTCTATTTTGTTAATTAGTTTGTTGTTATAATTTAATTTTCTTTGACTCTCTTTTGCAGGTTAGTATGATGAATTGTGTTAGCATGCATTAATCTCGTAGTTAGGAACGGATATGCAGACTCCTAGACTAACCCCATGTGTAGTTAAATACTAGATTATGCTTTTATCTAAGATTTTAGAATCAAGTTTAAAACAGAGTTTTGAATAGCATAGAATAACGTTTTAATTTGGGTTTTAATTGACAAGGATTTGATGGATGGATATAGTTAATTCTATTTTTTAATGATAGATTGCTTATTTCAGTTTTATATAGATCTTGCTTACTTAGTTGTTGATTAATATAGCTGTTAGTTTGCTTTTTAATATCATGTTTTAAATTTCTATTTTTAGTCATTTCCTTACTTGCAGTTTGAATTGTTAGAATAGACATAGCATAGTTTCATGTTACATAATTTCTTGCCTAAAATTAGATTGCAATTGTAGTTCTTAGTTAATGAATGAGTTTAAGTATGATTTTTTCTTATGTAGAATAGAAGTATAATGATGATCTCATTATGTTTTTGATGGTTAATAAATGAACATGTAGGGTATTTAATATTCTTTTTGTCTTCACACAACCACCAACATTATATTTGAATTGTCATAGGTTAAAGATAGTTTCTTTCTTTCATAGTCTAGAAGATAGTTTTATTGTTGTTGTAGGATAAATAGTCTTTTCTTTGATAGATCAGATAGTAGCTTGCGTATCATAGATTAAGCAGTAGCTAGTAGTTCTTCTTTCTTTCGATAAAATAGATTTGCTTTCATGCATTAGAAATAGTTTTGCCTTGAGCATTTAGTCGAGTTGCCTCTTAGATTTCCTTTCATGCATTATAAATAGTTTTGCATTAAGCATTTATTCCACTTGCCTCTTAGGCTATATAGTTGGTCAATGAGAATTTTTACTTTGATTACTTACAGTAGTTAGTTGCCTTTGCTTACTTGTCTATTTGCTTTAGTAAGTCAGATAGTCGTCTTTTTCTTTAGTAGGTTAGTTAGGTTCCTTTGTTTACTTGTCTTTTGCTTTAGTAGGTTAGTTAGGTGTCTTTGCTTGCTTGTCTATTTGCTTTAATAGGTTAGATAGGTTGTTTTTCTTACTTGTTTATTTATTTTCTTTCATAGGGTAGTTGCTCATTGAATGTAGGTTGGCAAGTTAAAATAGTTTGCTTTTGTCATTTGCTTATTGATATGCTTAGATAGTTTCTTATTGCTTATTGTTGAACTAGTTTTCTTTACATAGGGTTTTACTTGCTTTCTTAGGAACTATCCATCGATCCTTGGCCCAAAATTACTTAGGTTACCTAGTTTCAAATTGCTTAGTAGGGTTTGCTCATTAGATAGGTTTTTCTTGAGTAGATTAGCCTTAGATAGATGCCTTCCTTAGTTTGACTATACTCCTACCAACCCCTCTACCTTTGGCATATATTTTGATACAAATCTAAGTTTACTTACCTCGGGTTGAAAATTTAATTGAGGGTTTTTACTATGTTTTTAGTGCATATAGAACACCCATCATTTTTGGCGCCATTGTTGGGGAGTTGTCTCAAGGTAAGAAGTAGTTAGGAATTAGATAATTTCTAGACCTTAGCATTAGTTTGGTGGAGGGGGAACTTTAAGACGAGAGGTAAGAACCTACACATCTGCTATAGAAGGTTCCCCCAAACCCAATGGTAGCTTTTCTTTTTGTTTTTATTTTTTATGAATAGACCTAGGAATCAAATGGTATCTTTTTCTTTTATTTTTGTTTTCTTTCATGAATAGGCCTAGAGACCCACAAGGTAGATACATTAAATCAAAATCAGACCTTTCAACCAAGGTTCCTTCTGATCTCTTTGGGGGAAGGAATGTTCCACTCATAATCTCCATAGACCGATACCAAAAAATAGGAGCTATCTCAACCCAAAGCGCTAAAGTAGTCTCTGAAAAGACTAAGACAGGGAGCACTATAGAACAAGAAATTGAAGCATCAGTAATAGTGGGACAGGAGGCAAGACTACTCAAGCATTCCACAGAACCAAACAATACAACCTTTGTTTTCTTACCACCATCAATATATCCTAACTTTATGGACATCATCTTTGTGTGAACCAAGTTTTATCAAATGACAAGATGAATTCGAAGGGGACCATTAGTTTGGAAGAACTCTCTCAAATCCTAGCAACATTTGGGATCTCTTCTTTTCAAGAAGAACACATCTTGACAATAGTAAAAAACGTATCTGCCTCTCTGAAAATCTTAGAAGAATCAAGGTCCTATGAGCTACAAAATGATTTTCCTCGCCAAAATGCGAAGGAAGTTGAAAAATTATGGACTACATCCAGTGGAGAGAAATCATTAAGACCTAAGATTAAGGAGTTCTCAACATCCATCTCAATAGATCCTTTATGCACTTCAGAAATCAATCATCCAAAAGAAGAAGATCTGCATAGCATGATGAAGGAGAGCATAGAAATTACTGTTTATGAACATCAAGATTACAATGAAATTTGGTTTCAAGAGGTCATCAGGCCACAATACTATTCTCTTATTCAACACCTTCTGATGCCAAAACAGGTAGGTTGGTTGGTTCTTCATATCTAGGTAATCACTGCAGTAAATTTTTCATATATGGATATGAGTATGTTTCTTATCTTTCTCCACACATGGTTACATTGGAAGAGCTCTTACACTTGAATAAATGTTTTCCCTTTCTTTTTAGGTAGGGTAGGATAGTAAATAAAAGTTGCATATTGTTAGTTTAGCTTAGAGTCTAATGCAACCTCATTTTACATTGTATTTTAATAAAGTAACTATGAGATACATGTTCCTATGACTTGATCTCATTGATATCATTAGTTTATTATATTTTAGAGTGTGGTTTTTGCAAATAGTTTTAGAGATCTCTGTAGGTATTTATTTCACTAGGAGTAGACAGTTTCAAGGAGATATAAAAGAAGAATTTTTCTTCAAAACATTGCTATACTTGAACCTTGTTTTCTGCTAAGCATCTAATGAATAATGACTTGTTGTAGTTAGCCATGTTTTTGCAAATATTTTCATCTTCTTGTTCTTAAGGAATTTTAAAAAGAAGTTGCTCTTGAAAATCTTCACCACTATATAAGGAAGTGATACTGCAACCATCAAGCTTAGAGGTCTCTCGTACAGCTTTCCCAAGAAACCTGAGTAAGTGAGTAAAGTATCTTTATTAAAGAGTAACGAGGAGGTCTAATCAGCGGTTAGTCATGGAAACATCACAATAACTTACAAAATAAGAAAGCGAGATGAGCCTAGAGATACGTTTTTGTTCTTTCTCAATGGTACCATCCACTACACACTAAATATCTTCATTATATCATATCTTTAGATAGGCCACATCCTCTTAAGTACCCCTTACATCAGGACAATCACTAAGGAATATAACGAAAATTCATCCTCTAACATAAATACCATCCCAATTGAAAAAAAAAGAAAGAAAAAAGTGTTTTCAAAGTTGCTCCCCCATTCTCTTGAATAAAGCAATCTTATACTAAAATCTTAAAAGATGGAGGGCCATTCTCTGAGGGTGTAAGAGGCTAACCCACCGAGATACAGAACATGTCTACTGGTAGAGGGTACTAACCTATGGTATGACTAGGTAAACTCATTGGAGTACTCAACAGGCTTGCTGGCAGCGGGTCATTCTACCTAGCAAGGATGGTAATATGACAAAAATAAATTTAAATCTGTCATGATGTACGACATTACTTGTAGAAAAAGATGACATGAAGTATGTATGGTTAAGATAAGGTTACTGAACTCCATAAACGTTCCATTCGGAACTAACTCTGAGACTATCTTGAAACTCTCTTGCCTACCTCTTATTTTCTATATATAGTATCTCTTAACCGATAGGTGGGGACATCTTCTAACTATCTTATCAGACCAATCTGTGAACTTTATCTTTACACTTTACAAACTTTAAATCTTTGACTATGGGGAGAAATGACTAGTTTCCTATATTTTTTATTGTGAGGTGTCATAATACTTAGGTGTGGGGGAGGGGTTCATGAGTTTACAACTGATAACATTTCCTAGAAGAAGTAAATATTTGTAAAAAATCATGTATTGTTTTCATGATACAGGTTATTACATCAACAGTCATTTAATTTTTGAAGTGCTAAACTCATGTGTGCTATAAATTGTTGTATATATCCTTAACAGACCACTCTGTTGGTTTAAATTTGTTACAAGTTGTTCATTGTAGGTTTGACATTACATTACTCTTAGCCTACCTCAACTCCTATTCACCATGTTCGTGGCCTCTGGGGAATCGTTTGCCTCAGCCACAAAGCTCCCAAGAGTTGGAGACCATTGATTTAAACACCACCAGTTACCAAGAGAAAGCTATAACAGTGTTTTCAAAATTGAATTTTAGAACATATCTAGAGATAAGGGATACTCCAAGGAGTGGATAAAAGAGGAGCTAATCAACCCTCTCATAGTCATCACCAAATTGATTACATGTGAAGGTAGATATTCTGTCTTTTAAGCCTTTCACTTTCGATTATTATCTCACTTTCAGTTCAATAATCCATTCAATTTTCCCTTTTACTTCTTAAAAAGTCTTGAGAAGATCTCTTCCCAAGTGAGGAAGAATGTAACCAATCTCCATAACAACCTATTTCACCACGGCCTTATCAAACTACTTATCTTAGCCGAGTTGGAAAAACAGAGGAAAAAGTGGGATGAGTTCATTTACCAATTTTCAAACCATCATATTACAATCAAGACTAGAAAGAAGACTCTTGATCTAGGGACTATTACTCCACCTAGACCCTCTTGCTCAAGCTATTCCTTTACTGGACCAAAAGTCCAAGAAACTTGTTGCTACCCCTGCAGCCCCATCAGGAAAGAAGACCAAGAAACCTATTTCTAATTCATGGAATGAGGACGTGCCATATCTTCGATCTGGGGGGAGTTTCCTGAGATAAAAAAATGCTAAGCACTGCCCATATGTATAGCAAACCCATGAGAAGAGGAAGTAGGATTTCTGTCGAAATTCTGTCATACTGTTTTTTTTACAAAGTCTTCGGATATTATATCAGCAGTTGTTTGTATTGGTATGCTAAATTATATACTTCTGATATCATTGTGTGTGTTATAATCTCCTGTGCATTTTTTGTTTATGCTATAGAGGACTTCTTATACTTAACTACTCTTTGTGACAAATACAGAGCGATTACAACTGTTAAATACTTGTTGTCATCTGTATTCCAAGATTATGAAAAGAGGATCAGTTGTTTGAGTTGTTACATATTAATGACAGACAATAAAAATTATCATGTTCACCATGACTACAAGTACAAACCAATCCTTTTGTTAGTATCTGTCAGTTCTGTCAGTCAACAGTGATCAAATTTACTCCTTCATGTGATTGATAGGGTTATTAGGTCAAATTGTTATATTTTCAAAATAAATTATCAATTAAATTTTGACATATCTTGGTTGTAAAATGGTGATTGGTGTGTATAGGTGTCATTAATACTCCCTCCACTCATCCAAGGTCATAAATTTTCATCATGGTCATATCATCATTCCTTGTCATAAATTTTCAGATAATTGTCTTGGTCAAAGTTCTACTTAAAAATTGGATTCTGAATAAAGGAAGATGAATTTGAAAAATGTGAAAGAGGTTTTTGTCAATGATAGAACAAGAAACAAAAACCTCCTTCATTTTATGCACATATTTTATTTTTTGAGAGAAATACCCCAAATACAATCGCTATAGGAGGGTTTCTGCACATTTGGACAACTTGACTCGAAGTCAGTTTTTCAGAGGTTTGGAGAATGCATTTGCAGTGCTTGATGGTTCCATTGTGTATAATAAATCATAAAATTTCCACCCATACCACTTTACTATGTATAATTGAGGGAGTTTACTGTGTTTTTAGTGCATATAGAACACCCATCACTTAGCAGTGGGTCACCCCCAAGCTGAGACTAAACTTTTCCCAGGGAAAAGGAATCCTAGACCTAGGCTTAGGCTATGGTAAATTGCACTATGTAAGTGGAAGGATTCTCTCCAAGGAGCCTACTTATGTCCACTTCTCATGGAATCTCATTCCCCACATGTTTATCCCACCCTAAGAATATGAATCTTCACTATTCCACAATCCATTCGTTGCTCCACTTCCCTTCCAGGGCTTCAGCAATAGGCCGGATCCAAAATTTTCAGAGATCCATAGCTGGTACCGGACTCCATTTTGGAGAAATCACTTCCCAACAAACTCTCCCACCTAGAGAGAGTTTCTCACAGGCCTGACAACCTGCTTCTTCAACCATGGGCCTGGAAACCCGCCTCTTCAATCCACAACCACCAATGATCAGGTAAGGCAAGGAGATGACTCAACAATTTACAGAGGTTCACAAAGGTGAAAATGACTGTGGATGCATACTTTCTCAGTGCGTGCATTAACTACACAAGGGATGGCCAACATGCTAAGGATGAACTCGTGGGAAATAAATGGTCAAACTGGTCAGAACGTTGAGAGAGATGCAATCGTGAGAATGGTCAGCCTGCAGAATCGTGAGAGAGATTCCATGGGGAGAGAGAACTCCTCAGGAAGGTCTTCTGAATGGTCCATGAACCCCCAACAAAGGTGGAACTTCCCACATAAAATATGCATGTGTCTTGGTTGACACTTGGCTCTCTAGGGGCACGGTCCTCTCCACTTGGATTTTGTTCCTCCCTTAAAGGAACTTAGGATATCTTGGTTTATTTTCGTAACTTTAGTATGTTTTAGGAATACATTATAATATTCCCTTGGGTTAATCCCTCAATCTTATCCCCTCTTTCCTAGCCTCTTAGCCCCATTCCTTTCCCTACACAGTGGAGCTTAGTCCCCCATAACTGTTTGTTTGTGGTCGGTCTACACACAATGATGTATTTTATTAATAATCAGCCTAGAAACACCATTACATTTCACAGGGGATTGGCCTTGGGGTATTACAATTCCCTCCCCTTATTTTTTCACTTTCCTCAGTGAAACACGTTTACATAATATCAACAAGATTTTCAAAATCTTCAAAAAGATGCGGGTATTCTGCCCGCATAGCATCTTCATGCTCCCATGTTGTGTCCTCAGGCATGTACCAGTTCCACTGAACTTTTGCAAGCCCTATGGTTCGATTCCGGAGGTGCTTTCTTTTCCGATCCATTATATGTACAAGATGCACCTGAAAAGCACTTTCCTATTACACCTGAATCACATTCCAATCAATAACATGATTATCATCAGGTAAATATTTCTTAAGAAATGACACATGAAATACAATATGTATAGACATGCATGCAGAAAATGAAAGCCTATATGCTACTAGACCAATCCTCTATAGGATTTTGAACAACCTGCAATATCGAGCTACCAAATTTGAACAATTTTCCAACTTCAGGGAGCTTCTGTTGGGCTTCACTCTCAGGAATACATGATCCCCTCCTTTAAATTCCCTATGCATTTTGTTCTTATCAGTATAACTTTTTTGCCTGTCTTGGGAAGCCTTCAAATTTTTCTTGATCTTCAGCATTTGTTCTTCCATTTCCTAGAGAAACTCTATCCCAACCACTACCCTATCATCTGGGTTGTCCCAACTTACTGGGGTGTTTCACTTTCTTCCATAAAGTTCTTCAAATGGGCTCATCTTCAATGATGTTTGATACCCAGTGTTGTAGGAAATTTCTACCAAGTGTAAATAATCCTCCCATTTAGATGGTTTTTCCATAACATACATCCTTAGCATGTCATCTATCACTTGGTTCACCCTTTATGTATTCCCATCATACTCAGGATGATAAGCAGTGATGAAGTTCATATTTGTTATGAACCCTTTGAATAACCCCTTCTAGAACTTTGATGTAAACTTTGAGTCTCTGTCAAACACAATTGTCTTGGGTACGCCATGAAATCATGCTACTTCCCTCATATAAATATCAGCCACATTAGTTGTCTTATGATTAGTATTTATAGGAATGAAATGGGAAGCTTTAGTAAGAGTTTCCACCACTACCATGACTGCATCATGCTACTTGCTTGTTCTGGGCAATCCTGTGATGATATCCATTGTCACCACTTCCCATTTCCACTTAAGAATGGGTAATGGTTGTAGTAACATAGCTGGGTGTCTATGCTTACACTTGACCCTTTGACATTCCGATCATTTAGATATGTATTCATCAATCTCCCTCTTCATGTCGGGCCAGTAGTATAGTCAGGGTGTTCATGTTACACATTCTGACCCACCCTCATTCCCAACACCAGATGGCCCAACAACTCCTCCTGCCAAATACGCCCGCATATTCTCCCATACCATGGTTCTTTTAAAACCCGCACCTACCGAGAACCTGGCAGCACTTCGATTAAAAATAAACCCCACCAACCTGCACCATGGAACTGCACACCTGCCACAACTTATGCAACGGTTTTCTGATATCTTGGGTTTCCTGTATAAGGAACATTATGAGTTTCTTTTAAAATCACACTCGTCAATTCTGGAGAATCTAGTACATAAAATTTGTTTTTGTAAAAGAGAATTCCATCAATTCCCAATTCATAATCTTCAGTTTTCTATTGCATTTTACCTTGCTACAATTTTGTTACCAATTACATGTACTGCAAATCTACTTTTGCAGCTTCGAAAATTCTGCCTTTGAGATCCATCTGATACATGATAATGGTTGTAGCATGCATTTCATGCACTCTCCTGCTGAGTGTGTTGCCCACTTTTTTCTCCTTTCCTTTGACGTGCTTGATATCAAATTCATACTCACAGAGGAATTCCAATAATCTACTCTGCCTAGCATTCAAGTAGGTTGATCAAATAAATATTTTAGACCGTTATGTTCTGTCCTTAACTCAAACATCTTTCCCATGAGGTAGTGCCTCCACTTCTTCAAAGTGTGCACTATGACTGCCAATTCCAAATCATGAGAAACATATATCTTTTCATGCTCTTTCAATTTTCTAGACTCGAAACATATTACAAGCCCATTCTGGCTAAGGACTCCACCAAGTCCTTTTCTGCATGCTTCTGTGCGAACCACAAAATCTTCATTCGGATCTACGATCTTCAGAATTGGAGCACTGGTTAACAATTGCTTCAATTGTAGGAAACAACTTTCACATTCTTCTGTCCATTGAAACTTCTTCCCCTTCCTTTGCAAGGAAGTGATGGGGTGAGCTATTATCGAAAACCATGCAATGAACCTTCTGTAGTAGACAACTAGACCCATGAAGGATCTGACTTCTGTCACATTCTTAGGTTTTTTCCACCCTTTAATGGTCTGAATCTTTTTAGGGTCCACTGTTATCCCTTCTTCAGATATGATATGCCCCAAATAGTGAATTTTGTTTTGATAAATTGAGAACTTGCTCAATTTGGCATACATTTGATGTTCCCTTAGCACTTGTAACACCATCGTCAAATGATTTTCATGCTCTTTTCTGACTTGGAATATACAAGAATGTATTTCAAAAATACAATGACAAACTTGTCTAAATATTCCCAGAAAACACTATTCATTAAGAACATGAAAACAACGGGTGCATTTGATAACTCAAATGGCACCACTGTGAGCACATACTGACCATACATTTTCCCGAAGGTGGTCATTATGACATCCCCCTCTTTAATCCTTACCTGATGGTATCCTGACCTAAGATCTATCTTGGAAAATATATTTGCATCCTTCAATTGATCAAAGAGATCATCAATCCTTGGAAGAGGATACTTGTTATTTATAGTTACTTTGTTCAACTATCTCAAGTCGATGCACAATCTCAATGTACCATATTTATTTTTCATGAAAAAGACTAGGGTACCCCAAGGTGACACACTTGGGCATATATACCCCTCCTTCATAAGTTCTTCAAGCTGCATTTGCAATTCCTTCAGCTCTAGTGTACTCATTCTATAAGGATTCTTTGATACTGGAGTTTTTCCAAGCATCAAATTAATACAGAAATTAGTATCTCTCTTTGGAGGTAGTCTTGGTACCTCCTTGAACACATCTTCAAAATCTTCTAGGATTGCATGATCTTCCAAATTTGGAACCTTATCCTTAGATGTGTCCTCCATATTGGATGCAAATATTTGACAGCCTTTCCTGTAGCACTTCTTCAACTGCATTTCTGAGATTTCTCGGACAGTAACTGCCCTGGGAATTCCTTGGACTGTTTTTTTATTTCCTTCCTCATTCAAGCAAGTGAATTCCTTGTTATGGAAGTCTAATATGGCATGGTGTTGGTCCAACCAATCCATACCAATTATGAAATCATATGATCCCAACGACAATATGTTCAAATCTGCCTTGGTACACAGTCCATTCATTCCCACTGGACATGATTTAACCAACTCAACAACCTTTCTCTTGGCTTCTGTAGCTAGTTGTACCAACCAAGATTTTCCATGCTTGCTTATTGAAAAAAAAGAAATATTTTCACTACCTTAAGGTCTATATAGCTATGACTATCCCCCAAATCAATTAAAATAGTAAAGGCATGGTTATTGATCATACCTTCAACTTCAATCGCGTGTGATTGAAACTCAGCTTGCTTGTTGTCTAGGGCTATATAGATCCTTGGTACTCTTCTTTCGATGTTCTGCACTGTCTCTGCTTGTTGTATATTATTGATAGCTCTTACCTTGTCACTTTTGTGAGGACAATCTCTATACTTGTGGTCTCCTTTAAAACCATAACATTGAATGGGTGCCTTCCTTAACCTCTGCCCTCCTACCTCAGTCATTCTATGTTCTCTAATAGATGGTTGTCCTTGAGGACTGTTTCTGAAAAATGGAGACTTGTTTTCCTTCTGCCCCTCTTGCTTCTTGAACCTCTTATTGTCCTCCCAATCTTTCTGGAAAGTAGGTGTTACGAGGAAAATATCTCTATGTCTAGGGAAAACCAAAATAGACATAAATGACTGCATAAATCAACTCTAATATCAAGTATGATATATAAACAAATATGCTAGCAAGACAAGATAAAAGGCCTACCTCATCCAGAAGTTCGATGAAGTCCACCGTTGAACACTTGACCCAAAGAAATATACCTGCAACTAATCCTCAACAACCAAGAAAATCAAGCATATGGTAATAATATATGATGTTATCATATTCAATAACATAATCCATTAATATACATAACAAATATGCCCATGGAATAATAATTCAAAAATTTGCAAGATATCAATTCGATGGGAAAAGAGTATTTCGATTAATATATGATCAATAGAAGTGAAAAAGTTACAGACTTCCATGTTGGCATGGTTCAAAACCGAGGAACTAAGTTCCTTCCAGTTGGGCTTCCACCACTTCAATCCTCCACCAAAGGAAATCTCATACAAGAGAGACAATGAAGTTCTCAATCAATAAGGGAAGAGCTTGGGGGATGAACACTGTGTTCAAACTTAAAGGACAAAGGGATGAAAACTCAATATGAAGTAAATAATTTCTCCAGAGTAACTTTGCTCTCAAAGTTGAGTTATTTCTCCTCCTTTCCATAGCTCATAATTGTCCTATTTGTAGCCTTCAAATGGAACTGAAGGGTTGATTCAGAATGTTTCCAGTATATGGAAGGCCAAGGATTATATATCTCTTGTCGTGACATGGAAACCCGACACCATTTTTCCTTTTTGGGCACAAATCCTAATGTATGTGGGATGTAGTGGTCCAGCCTGCATATATGCATGTTGTATAGTAGCAAAGGTGCGTACATGTGGAAAACAATGTATTTTTAGATTTGGGATTTTACAAAAAGGGATGAAAAGTCTGCATAGGGAAATGGATAAAGGCCTTTTGTGCAAGATTGCGTAGGGTGAGGCAAATCTTGCTATAACAATAGGCTTTCCTTTTTGTTGATCATATAACCATTTTACTCTCCTTATAGTTTCTTCCAGATTCTTGGGATCATCATATTAGATTTTATCACTGATGAAAGTTGGAATCCCACTCAGGTACCTATGAATCTTCACTGTCTCATCCTTGATGAAGGAGACATACTTCAATAGCTCTAAGAATCTCCTTTCATATTTGTCAATAGCCATTTTTACCCAATTTAAGTTCAAAGAACTCTTTCATCTTTCTGTCATAATACCTCTTGGTCAGGTATTTCCTCTCAAAATGCCTCTTGAAATCCTTCCAAGTCACATTTTTCTCCCTGAGGTGTTGTACTTGCACCAGCTGATCCCACCACATGGATGATTTTCCTCTAAGTTGGTATATATCATTTCTTCCTTCTGCATGAGAAGAATAATTATGCAATTGAAAATACTTTCTCATGCCCAACAACCATGTCTCTACATCTTCATCCTTCTTGTTCTCCCCATCAAACATAGGAGATTTGATTTTTTTCATTTCCCCTCATAGCTCATCCTCCCTAGACCTCTTATGCTTCCTAACATGGGATGTAATTGAGTTGTTGTGTTCTCTCTTATTGGAATTCCTCAGGGAGTGTTGGTGATGTCTACTATCACTTTTTGTTCTTCTGTGACTCCCTGATTTGCTTGAGCCAATCTCTTTATACAATTAATTTTCTATCATTTCCAGGCTCTGCATCAACTTTATGTTGAATTCTCCCTATTTTTCCTTGGATTTCATGAGATTTTTGTTATATGCCCGGTGAGTCTGGACATCCTTCTGCAAATTTTCAATTATTTTCATCATGCTTCCTTCTTTATCTAAACCTTCGCCATGCCCATTGGAGTTTGATCCTTCAACTCCTAAATGGACAACCATTCCTCTAACTTAATTTCTGAACTGTAAGCACCCTGTGCCTTCCGAATTTATCTGAACTATGCGACAATTCGGTTCGGTTCAGACAATCCTTAACTCTGCAAAATGTACTGTCAATTGGGTTTTGTCAAACTATCAAAAATTAATAATTTTCTAGAATAAACCAATATGATTCAACAAAACAATATCAGATTCCATTTTCTATAGGTCTTGGTCAATCAAGAACTGCTCAGGCTTCAATCTCTAAGCCCAGTTCTATTCTGCAACAACATTTTGATGCTATCCCCTTTTTCTTAAGCCATTGGTTTTCATGTGACCTGACGCTTATGATTTTGCGCTTATCTAAAGTTCTAAAACTTTGGGCTTTGGGCGTCGACAAATTTCACCTTTCCACATCCCAAAACTCCCGAACCGTGAGTGTCCGCATATTTTCCCGACACCTCGGTGACATCATAACAACACTTTACTTCGGCGTTATGGAACTTTGAGGGTTTCTTCCTCCCATTCCATCACAATACATTTCTTTCAGAGAGTCAAGTCTCTGGACTTCACGATATGGCACCACGCATCCAATGGGGCCCATGGTTTCTATGCTTGAACTAATAAATACTGAAAAATTCACATCAAACTTTATACTTTTAAAAATTGTAGGTACATGGGTTGGCGGTTTTGGATTAACCCGTCGATTGTTCTTCAATTGTCCCCATGCTCACATGTACCCCTTCTTGGAAACCATGGTTGGGATTGTCGAACTGTCGCGTAGAATTATCTTTCATGCAACCTCTATCCCCGCAATGTTTCTCAACCATCAATCTTGATAGATCATGATAAAATATAACACGAGCCCAATCCAGCTAACTTTTTTTCCCAATTTAACGTTCTTGTGCCACCACTAGGAGCACCATGGGGTAGGACACACAAAGTCGACACGTGATCGAATCAGGCGAGTGACATATGTCACGTTATAATTGAATTTCTATCTTAAAAATTTTCTTAACTCACTGAGACGTGGCACACATCCCATGTGTCCACATCATCCTTAGTGACATCAACAGGCCATGCCACTTTGAGACTTCAGGCTTCGGGAGATTTCACCTTAGCATACCCTGTTTCTCCCAAATGCCAAAATCCCGAACTTTCTTACCTTCCGCTCTTTGCTTAAGCCTACGGTTCTATCCATCCTTCTTCAAATCCAACGGTAACACTCCCTCCCCCAGATCTACAGTGTAGATCCTCTTCAGGACTTTAGAACTTCAGGCTTCAACCCTTTATTCTCTTTCACACATAAACTTCACCAAAGTCGTGAAGTCTGAAGTACTTAGGGGTTAATCCTCATGCACATTTCTCCAGATCTGACGGTTGTGAAGAATCCTCCTTCTCCCAAATAGATCCGACAAGACAACTTCAAACCTTGTGGTTCCAAACCCACGGTTACTGCAGTATCTTTTCTATGCTATCGATCTTGAACCATTATACCTCCTGAGCTTCCAAACACAACCAAGGTGTTCTCTTGTGTCAAGAGCCAAATATCAATATAGCATAGAAAAACCTCAGAATAAGTACTCAACGCCTTGAAAAAGAGATAAATTCAGATAATAAGTCTCTTCGAGGGGGCAATCTCCTTATGCCCACATAAATGTACAATTCCAAGATGATTCAAAATGAAAATGTCTCCTTGGTATATATAGGAGACTACAAGGTATAATTACAACTAATGGCCTAAACCCGACATAAATAAAATAACATTACTAATATAATATGCCCCAATTAATTGGTAATGAGGCATTATTTAGGGCTTAACATTCCCCTCCCCTTGAGACAAGTGTTTTCTGCAACACTTGAGTAACTCTAGTGCTTCTGTATAAAAGACTCATCTTCCCAAGTGGAATCTTCAGCTGGTAGTTTCCTCTATTTAATGAGATACTCTGAAATGCATCTATTCCTTAGCTGGCAAATTATTGTGTTAGTGATGGATTCAGGCTCCAATATGATTTTTCCTTCCTCGTCAAGTTCTGACAATATAGTTTCAATTGGGATATTGTCACCTATAACCTTCTTTAAGAATGAAACATGAAAAACTGTGTGTACTCATGAAGATGCATGCAAATCTAATTTGTATGCCATAGTACCAATCTTTTTCAACACCTTATAAGGGCCATAGTACTTTGGTGATAATTTATTATCCTTCTTGTCTTTCTTGAGGGACATCTGCTTGTATGGTTGTAGTCTTAAAAACACCTAATCCCCTACTTCAAAACTTATTTCACTACGATGTTGATCTGCTTGTTGTTTCATACCATTATGTGCCATGGTC
>SNQJ01S0184342.1:23520-42395 GCA_010110895.2 Picea sitchensis
TGTTGTCACAATTAAAGCATAAACCCTTTTCTTTTCTTTCCTCCAATTGTTGAGGTGTCAACCTTGTAGGTTGAGGAATTTTAGAAGAAGGAACATTATTCTCTCTATAGATGTTAGGATTGGTCCTTCTAGTAGCCATACCCATATTTTTGCTTTCAACATTTTGTGCCACCCTAAATGCATTCTCCAATGATTTGGGTTCCCAAAGGCGAACCTCATGTTGAATTTTGTCTCTCAAAGTTCCTATGAATACATCATTCAAGTGCTCGTCTAGAATATATGTTACCTTTCTATTCAATCTTTGGAAGTTCTCAATGTGCTCTGTAACTCAACCCTTTTGCTTGAGATTTATCAATTGGCTAAAGAAGGTATTGCTCCTTGTATTATCATAGTGTGCTATCATTTCTTCCATGAAAATTGTCCAAGTGATGAGTGATTTTTGAGAACACAGCCATTTATACCATACAAATTGATTGGGTTCTAAATATAAAGAAGCAATTCGTACCTTTTGTGTATGTGGCACATTATGTAGATCAAAGAATTGCTCCATCTGAAGCATCCATGTGATAGGGTCCTTCCCATCAAACTTCCTCATATCGATCTTAGGAACGTGGTTGGTATTCAACCCAAAGTTAGAGTTTCTCCATGATTGATTCACCTTCCTTGTGTCCTCATCATGAAAATCATGGGATACATTTGCACTTTTAGGTGTCCTCTCTATTACAATTGTTTTCAATCCTTCCATGAAACCATCCATCTTTACCTCCAACTTAGATTCCATCTATTGTAGTTCATCTTTTGTTACTATATTCTTTTGTAAATCATTTATGTCCCTACGCATTTAGTCACCTTCATCAAGAGTCCAAGTATCACTTTTGAACCTTGATTTTGAGGTGGTTCTGCTAGACAATATTTCTTCTACTGTATCTCCAAAGTTTCGGCCCTTCTGGGTATGAAACTTTATTTTTTGTAGTTCTTTGATATCGCTTCTCTACAATTCCACAGGTCTGATCAAAATTGGATGTGCCAAGTGGAATTTACGATAGTTTCCCCACAACTTGCTGATTTTTGGCCTTTTCAGGAGATCTCACTTGTATAGCGTGCCCCACAAAAAATGATTGATATAAAATTCTGAAACTCGTACCCAAAATACTATAGAGTGTCCACTATCTAATGAAACTAGTATCACTCAATTTGGATACTCTAGGAAGAATTTATGCTTGTTTTACCTAGAACACCTTCTTGAGACTAGTCAATAGGACTAGTTAGATACCCTATCTTCCACAGGGCGTATCTACAAATGTAGGATGACCCAGAAGCTGAAAATTTTACCACAGATACCTTACTAATTTATGTGAATATCCTCCATCTTTTAGCGTCGAAAAAATTACTAAAAAAATTTTATAGCAAAAATTCCGCAATGACTCAGTTGAGGAAGATTCCAAAACCCTATATTTCACAGGCTGTATCTATGAAATTATAAGGCCTCAGGAGATAAAATTTTAACCCAACGTACCTTGATCCGTCTACTAAATACCCTCAAAGCCATTCTCACTGAAATGTTGTAGAAAACAATTTATAGCAAAAAATCCAAGGTGTCTCAGATGTAGCAACGAAACCCCAAGACCTTAAGATCTGATACCATATGTTAAGAACCAAATATCAATATAGCATAGAAAAACCTCATAATAAGTAATCAATGCCTTGAAAAATAGATAAATTCAGATAATAATCCTCTTCGAGGGGGCAACCTCCTTATTCCCACATAAATGTACAATTCCAAGATGATTCAAAATGAAAATGTCTCCTTGGTATATATAGGAGACTAGGAGGTATAATTACAACTAATGGCCTAAATCCGACATAAATAAAATAACATTACTAATATAATATGCCCCAATTAAGGGGTAATGAGCCACTATTTAGGGCTTAACATCTTGGCACTCTAGAATGCTCTGAAATTCACTTTTGTCCTTTTAAACAATAATTTCCCTCTAAAACCTTCCCTTCAACCTCCACTTCCCTGGCCCATCCAGGCTTAGTGCTGAAACCATGGCTATGATACCAATTTGTGATGTCCCCAACCACCAAAAGGTCGGGCAACTCCACTTCTTGGACATCTCTCTTAGCTCTGATACCAATTTTTGATGTCTCCAGCCACCAACAGGCCGGGCAACACTACTTGTTGGAGATCTCTCTTAGCAGTGATACCAATTACTGACATCCTGATCCAACCAAGAGCGGTCATGTTACTGCAATTAGCACTGTGATATACATATACATACATACATACATACATACATACATACATANCACATTTTATGCGGAAGTGACAATAATACATACATGCAATAAAATTAGACAATGTTGACAACATTATAACACATGTACACCATACACATCATACCGAGAAAACATATTTGGTACTTATCTTTTAATAGATGACCACCAACTGCGTGCAGGCCTTACACAAACCTCCCAACCTTAGACCACGTTTCTCATCATGCTCAGCAGTGGGTCACCCCCGAGCTGGGACTAAAATCCTCCCAGGGAAAATGAATCCTAGACCTAGGCCGAGGCTACGGGAAACTGCATTATCCAACTGGAAGGATTCTGTCCAAGGAGCCTACCTGCATCCACTTCTCATAGACTCTCATTCCCCACATGCCTTTCCCACCCCGGGAATATGCACCTTCACTATTCCATAATCCATCAACTACTCCACTTCCCTTCCAGGAATTCAACAATAGGCTGGATCAAGAATTATCAGAGCTCTTTAGCTGGTATTGGACTCCCTCTAAGAGAAATCACTTCCCAACAAACTCTTCCACCTAGAGAGAGTTTCTCATAGGACAAACAACCTTCTTCTTCAACCACAGGCCTGACAACCCGCCTCTTCAATCCCCAACCACCAAATATCGGTTAAGGAAAGGGGATGACTCAACAATTTAAAGAGGTTCATAAAGGGAGAAATGAATTTGGATGTGTACTTTCTCAGTGCATGTGTTAACTGCATAAGGGATGACCAGGATGCTGAGGATGAACTCGTAGGAAACCAAATGGCCAAACTGGTCAGAATGTTGAGAGAGTTGCAATGGTGAGAATGGTCAGCCTACAGAATCATGAGAGAGCTACCATGGGGACAGAGAACTCCTCAGGAAGGTCACCGAAATGGTCTGTGAACACCCAACAAAGGTGGAACTTCCCACATAAAATATTCATGCATCCTGGGTGACACTTGGCTCTCCAGGAGCACACTCCTCTCCACTTGGAGTTTGTTCCTCCCTTAAAGGAACTTAGGATAACTGGTTTTATTTTCCCAACTTTAGTACTTTTCAGGAATACATTATAATATTCCCTTAGGTTAAGCCCTCAAGCTTAGCCCCTCTTTCGTAGCTTCTCAACCCCATTCATTTCCCTACCTACTGGATCTTAGTCCCCCATAACTCTTTCTTCATGGCCGGTCTACATGAAATGATGTATTTTATTAATATTCATCCTACAAACATCATTACATTTCACAGGGGCTTGGCCTTGGGGTATTACAATTATCAAATTATAAATATCCTGAAATAAAAATCAATATCATTAGAATAATTAATATCAAAAATATCATTAATACTACTAAGTCACCATCATGAAATCAACAATATCCTCTAAACATTCTTATTAATATCAAAAAACCATTCTCTCATCATCAATTCCATAATATTGTCAATAATAAAAAATCATCAACAACATTATTAAATCATCATTTTCATAATTAAATCAAATTAATATAATCATCATCGGTATCCACAATTTCATAAAATATCATCAAAACAAAAAATCATTATTGCAAAATCATCATCTAATCATGAAACATCATAATATTGGGCATATCCACCCAATCATAAACATTATTGACACCATTATCATCATTTGACATCAAATCAACATTATCATAAAATCATCAATAAATCAATACCATCAACATCATGAAATGACTAGCAAATAATTACTAAATATTCAGTATCATCAAGTTGATTAATATCTACAATATCATTAACATTACCAAATCATCTTCAATATAAATGAAACCTCAATTCAACATCATTAATTTCATTAAATCATCACCAATCAATTAACACTGAAACAATTACTAGTGTCAAATCATAACAACATCATCATTGAAAAAATTAACATCATGATGTTTCAACATCATTCTCAAATCATTTATCAATAGAAAAAACATCATCATTGGAAAAATTAATGTCATCAACTCAATATCATCCTCAAATCAATCATCAATCAACCAACATCATCATCAGTTAAGAACATCACCATCATTGAACAAACTAATATCATAAATATCAATATCTTTCTCAGATCAACCATCAGTTGACCAACATCATTTTCAAATCAATCATCAATGAGACAACATTATCATAATCAAACTGCAAGATACCAGATATATAAAATATGTAGAATAGAAATAAAATGCTAGAAATGGCAGAATAACAATAAAATATCTAGCATAATCTCCACAATAACACATAAATGATATAAGAATAGCAATAGAAATAGCACTTTGATTCATAAAGCAATGTTCATAGGCCTCTTCAAGGGGGAAACCTCCAATCGAGCATCTCTCTGTTACAATAATCTCCAAGCTAGGGTTTTCATACCCTCGACCCTTATTTATACAAAATGTCTATCAAGAGAAGCATCTAGAGGAAGATCCTTCTAGAAGTAGAACCTTCTATTAGGTATTCTTACATCCACCTTATTCTATTTTATTGAAAGGCCTTATTAATATTGACCTTTATTACATCCGAATATATTAATCTACCTATGTGCGGGTTAGGACCCTAACATGTCTGCCCCCTTAAAAACAACCTTGTCCTCAAGTCTTGAGATGAGGAAACTGTTGCAGAATGGTAGTTGGTTCCCAAGTGGCATCTACTGGATTTGTATCTTTCCACTGGACTATCACTTCCTTGATTGTTCGTTGATGCAGGCGACGCTCACATTGGTCCAAAACTGCTTCTGGTTGTAGCCAAATGGATCCTTCTTCAGCTAACTCAGGAAGGTTGGTTTGAATTTGGCACCAAGTTCCAATCACCTTCTTTAAGCATGAAAGATGGAAAACTAGATGTAGCTTCGACTGACTGGGTAGAGCTAACTGATATGTGACTTGTCCCACACGTTTGAGAAGTGTATAAGGACCATAAAATTTGGGTGCTAACTTCTGACAATGCTCAGCCTTGAGGGAAGTTTGCTTGTATGGTTGTAGTCGCAGAAACACCTGATCCCCTTCTGCAAATTGACGTTCAAAGGGACCTTGATCTGCTTGTTGCTTCATGCGATTTTGTGCCATGACCAAGTTCTCTTTAAGGGTATGAATAATATCTTCTCGAACTGTAAGTGTTTGGTCAACTGCCTGGACCTTCGAGGTACCCGGTAAGTATGAGAGAACTGAAGGTGGCTTCTGTCCATATACTGCTTCAAAAGGAGTCATGCAAGTAGCTGTATGGTAGGAAGTGTTGTACCACCATTCGGCTAGGGGTAGCCACTGAACCCACTGATGTTGTTTTTCATAAGAAAAACACCTCAGATATGTTTCCAAACACTTGTTGACAACTTCTGTTTGACCATCAGTCTGGGGATGATAGGTTGTGCTGAGATGCAATTGGGTGCCCTGGAGCTTAAACAGTTCTTGCCAAAAATTGGTTGTGAAAGTTGGGCCACGATCAGAAACAATAGAGTGCAGCATGCCATGAAGCTTGAAGACCTAATCCATGAAAAGTTGAGCCACCGTGGATGCAGTAAATGGGTGTTGAAGAGCACAGAAATGAGAATAATTGGAAAGGTGATCCACAACCACCATTATGACCTATTTATTCTCTGATTTGGGTAAGCCGGTAATAAAGTCCATAGAGATATCCTTCCAAATAGTCGGTGGAATCAGAAGCGGTTGTAGTGTGACCAGAGATTTGACTGTTTCTCCCTTGTTGCATTGACACACCTCACATTCAGCTACAAAATTATGGATGTCTTGTTTCATACCATCCCAGAAAAAAGAATGTTTGACTTTGTCATATGTTTTGGTGAACCCTGAGTGCCCCGCTATGGGTGTAGCATGAATCTCAGAAAGCACCGTGGATTTGAGCTTTTATTGTTTACTTATATACAAATGACCTTTGTATCGAAGATCATCCTATAGCCAAGAGCACCTTGGGGTAGCCTGAGCCTTGCTCTGCAATTGCTGGATCAGATGTGAGGTTTTGGGGTCTTGAAGCCATTCCTGTCGCACAGCTTGGAGCCAATCGGGTATAATGAAAGAAAGAGAGAAAATGGATCCTTCTTCTTCATATTTTTGAGATAGTGCATCTTCCACTACATTGTCTTTTCCCTTCTTGTAAATGATCTCATAATCATAACCAAAGAGCTTAGTCACCCAGTTTTGTTGCTCTTGGGAGGAAATGCATTGTTCTAGAAAGTACTTGAGGCTTTGATGGTCGGTCTTGATTTGGAAGCGTTGCCCCAAGACATAAGGGTGACACAGCTCAACGACATGCAGAATAGCCAACGTTTCCTTTTCATAAATGGGTTTGCCCAGATTCCTTTCAGATAGTTTCTTGTTGGTGAAGGCCAAAGGTCGACCCTCTTGCATAAGGACAACACCGATTCCTTTCCCTGAGGCATCACGTTCCAACACAAAGGTCTTTGTGAAATCAGGAAGGGCCAAAACTGGAGTGGTGCACATGGTCGTATTCAAGGTTTGAAAAGCTTGAGCAGCGGCTGGAGTCCAAGTGAAAGAATTCCTTTTTAGGAGAGCAGTGAGTGGTGTTGCAATATTTCCATAGTTCTTAACAAACTTACGATAATACCCTATTAAGCCCAAAAATCCATGCAATCTTTTGAGAGTCTTTAGGTGGGGCCAATCTTGCATAGCTTCAATCTTTTTTGGATCCACCCTAACACCATCCTTGCCAACCAGATGACCCAAGTATTCTACTTCTGATGCACCAAAAGTACATTTAGACTGTTTCAAGAAAATTTGGTGCTGGGAGAGGAGATGGATAACTTGATCCACATGAGTAAGATGGTTGGTCCGGGTTTTTCTATAGATGAGGATATCATCAAAGAAAACTAAGAAAAAATGACGGAGAAAGGGATGGAAGACATGATTCATGAGGCTTTGGAAGGTGGAGGGAGCATTACACAAGCCAAAGGGCATGACCAAAAACTCATAGTGGCCCTCATGAGTGCGAAATGTTGTCTTGGGAATGTTTACCTCTTTCATACGTATCTGGTGATAGCCCGAGCGAAGATCAATTTTAGTAAAGAATTGGGCGCCACTCAATTCATCTAGGAGGTCATCAATGACTGGAATGGGAAATTAGTCCATAATGGTTAGTTTGTTGAGGGAATGGAAGTCAGGACACATTCATCAAGCACCTTATTTCTTCAATACCATGACTAGAGGAGAGGAGTAAGGGATCGTACTAGGGCAGATAACACCTGCATTAATGAGTTCCTGGACCATTTTCTCAATTTCATTTTTTTGTGAGAAGGGGTGGTGATATGGATGGATATTGGGAGGGAGGCTTCCGGATATAAGGGGAATGGAATGATCATGAAGAACGGGGGAAGTAGGGAGGGCTTGGGGAGTCGAAAATATCATTTGATGTTTAGAAAGGAGAGCTTGGAGGTCATGCGGCACCGGGGGTGTTTTTGTTGCTTGAATGGCATGGAGTTGGGCAATGACACCAGAATGACCTTTTTTGAGTAGATTTTCCATGCGATGGGAACTAATGACCTCAGGTGAACCAACAGTGATGCCCTGGAATTTATATTGGTGGACTTCCTGGTCAAATTGCATGGTTAATGCCTTAAAATCCATGAGAATGGGACCCAAAGTTCTTAGCCAGTTGGAACCCAACACAATGTCACAACCACCCATGTCGATAGCAAACATATGGGATTTTAGGTGGTAGTCACCGATTTGGAGATGCACATTTTCACAGTGCCCTCCACATTTCATGGAACCACCATTGGCAATCATGATTTGGAAATTATTGACGGCATGGATGTAGCAATGAGTTTCTTGGGCAATGCGGAGATGAATAAAATTATGGGTTCTTCCACTATCAACCATAATGATGACCTTCTGATGCTTGATGTAACCTATTAACTTGAGGGTTTGGGGAGCAGAAAAACCAGTGAGAGCATTGAGGGAAGTGACAGGTTCTACTTCGGGAGGATCTAAGGGAGGGGTTATGTCAGTGATTTCAGGTGACTTAGACACAAGTGGAGTTTCAACATCCTCTTCTGAAATGTCCTCAGAGATGGCCATAAAAATATTTTTTTCCTTACACTTGTGGCCTGGGAAATATTTTTCATCACAATTATAACAAAGGCCTTTGAGTTGGCGTTCAGCCATTTCAGCCCTGGTCAATTTTTGGNAACACAATGTCACAACCACCCATGTCGATAGCAAACATATGGGATTTTAGGTGGTAGTCACCGATTTGGAGATGCACATTTTCACAGTGCCCTCCACATTTCATGGAACCACCATTGGCAATCATGATTTGGAAATTATTGACGGCATGGATGTAGCAATGAGTTTCTTGGGCAATGCGGAGATGAATAAAATTATGGGTTCTTCCACTATCAACCATAATGATGACCTTCTGATGCTTGATGTAACCTATTAACTTGAGGGTTTGGGGAGCAGAAAAACCAGTGAGAGCATTGAGGGAAGTGACAGGTTCTACTTCGGGAGGATCTAAGGGAGGGGTTATGTCAGTGATTTCAGGTGACTTAGACACAAGTGGAGTTTCAACATCCTCTTCTGAAATGTCCTCAGAGATGGCCATAAAAATATTTTTTTCCTTACACTTGTGGCCTGGGAAATATTTTTCATCACAATTATAACAAAGGCCTTTGAGTTGGCGTTCAGCCATTTCAGCCCTGGTCAATTTTTGGATTTTTAATGGGGCAGAGGGAGTAGTGGGAGTGACGGGGTTAGGGTGAGGGATAAAGGAGGGTTTTTGGTTATGAGATGATACCACATGTTGTGCTTCTTTATCCCTTTTTGTAGCCTCCACCCAAGTCAAGGGTCGAGCCATGAGGACACGGGCCCGAATCTTCTCCTTGAGACCACTAATAAAACACTCTAGAAAGAAAGCATCAGTCATGCCCTTCATTCGAAAAGCCAGGTGTTCAAAGGCAGCCATGAAGTCTTCTACTGTTTTAGATTGCTTCAACTTTGTCAAACATCCCAAATGGTTGGTGTCTGTGTTAAAGCGTTCATAAAGCTCAGTCACAAATTGGGTCCAAGCAATATAGCCTTGACGGTAAGTTTTTCTCCATTGCCACCATTGCCAACGTTCTTGATCTAGATGGAGAATACCATACCGGAGTTTGGCCAAGTCATCAGTAATGCCATATAAAAATAAATAATGTTTCATTTGGGTTACCCAACCAGTGGGGTCCGAGCCATCAAATTTGGTTATGTCCACCCGTGGAAGGCATATGTCACGTTGAAAGTGATGGGACTGAAAGGTATGGGAATGGGAGGAAGTTCCGCCTTCAATATTTGGATGTGCTTCAGAAAATTGGTCATCTGTAGGGATCTTCAGTTTGGTGCAGAGTGTTGCAAAGACAAATTCAAGCTGGTTGGTAAGTTCTTGTTTGACTTCCTCCATTGAGGATTGCATGGTTGTATTTATGGTAGCATTGATGGATGAATCGATGGAGGCAATAGTAGCACTGAGTTGTTTTACTTCTTTTTGGATTTCTAGGAAACTGGATTGCATGGTGTTGAAGTGAGCTTCTAGGGCTTGGCTATGGGTATGGGCCATGAGGATGGGTGAACTGAAAAGGGGTGGGTGGGGTCAAAAATTTTGTCTAAAAATGATATGGATGAAAGTGATAAGGGAGGAGAGATGAATCCAATGGAATAGGTCTCAAATAATGGTGAAAAAAATTCCAGACTTTTTTTGTTTTACACTTGCGGAGTTATACTCCGGTCTAAAGAATACTGCAGTGATGAAATCCCCAAATGTTTAACCAGAAAGAGATGTATATTTACTTGGCAACCCAAACATAGTTGCGTGGTAATAGATCTGGTATGTTTTTAATTCATTTATGTTTCTGTCCCCCAAGGGTTAGGTATTCAAGGGTTCTACAGACAAGGGTTTTCCCTATGCTATAGCTCTCTGATATACGTGCGAGGTCCAATAGTAGTACTCGGCCCAATATCTCAGGGCACTAACTAAGGAGGATATATCGTACCCTTAGCCGTACTACCTGACTACCTAGGTACTAGAGAGTATCTTCCCGAGTGTTGTTCTTGGTGACACTATAGTAGTCCGACGACTGATAGGTTTATCTAAAGAGGGCTTCAGGAAATCTAGGCCGATCCGTACACAAGTGTTGTCTGATGTGCTACCACTCGAAGGGGTACCAACAGGGGTTACAAGGGTGGCCAACATATGTGCGCTTAAGAACCACTTGTATTTCCTGCATGTATGAATCCCTCAACCACAGGTTTATGCGTGTAATGACAAATCTCTATGGCTTAAAGACGTCGAAATACGTCTCTACCCTGAAAAAAAAATTCCCACAATTTCTACTAAGCAAAGTGCTCTGATACCACTTGCAAGATACCAGATATATAAAATATCCATAACATAAATAAAATGCTAGAAATGGCAGAATAACAGTAAAATATTCAGCATAATCTCCACAATAACACAGAAATGATATAAGAACAACAATAGAAATAACACTTTGATTCAGAAACCAATGTTCACAGGCCTCTTCGAGGGGGCAACCTCTAATCGAGCAACGCTCTATTACAATAATCTCCAAGATAGGGTTTTCATACCCTCGACCCTTATTTATACAAAATGTCTATCAATAGAAGCATCTAGAGGAAGATCCTTCTAGAAGCAGAAGCTTCTATTAGGTCTTCTTACATCTGCCTTATTCTATTTTATTGAAAGGCCTTATTAATATTGACCTTTATTACATCCGAATATATTAATCTACCTATGTGCAGGTTAGGACCCTAACACAAACAAATTAATAGTCTCAAACCTCAACACATCATAAAATCATGAATACTATCAAATCACTAACATTTACATCAACTATGTCACCAACATCTTCATAGGATCAATATCATCAAGGTTATAATTAATCAATCCACCCAGAATTGGAATTAGGGGTCCATGTCAGATCCTTCATAGAGGGTTTTGTATCCCTAATTTGATCCAGTGTGATCAGAGAGGAGAAGCTCTTACCAAAGTAGTTCATTTGTGCTACACTCACTTGGCATCCATATCATCACAACTATGTTCAATACCTTCCAGACAATTAATAACATTAATATTATTGATACCATCAACACCATAAAATCATGAAGAGGAACAATGCCATCAAATCATAAATGGAATCAATATAACCAAACACATCAAGAGCATCAATATCATTAAAAGATGCCAAATAATTAAATTATTAGTATCATTAGGAAAGCGTTAATTAGTCAAGAACATCAACACCATGAAATCAAAATTATTATTGTCATCAATTGAAAATCAACAACATCATCAAAATCATCAATCAAATCTTTATCCATGAACAATCAAATTAGAATCAATCAACAATATTGTTAAATCAATATACACAATATCATTAAAATAATCAAATCAAATCGTTATCAATCAACCTCATCGAAATCAATCAATAAAAGAAACGACATAAATATCCTCAAATAAAATCATATCATTATCAATCAACCTAATTAACATCAATCAATATAAGAAACACCATCAAGATCATCAAATCATATCATTGTGAATCACCCTCATCAAAATCAACCAATATCACTAAAGATTCATCTATACCATGAAACCAATATAAACAACATCATGAAATCAATACCATCAAAATCACCTATTGGAAATATTGTTGTCATTGATGTCAAAGATAGGGGGATACTATGGATGTCCAAGATAAATATTGCAAGATGGAGATTGTTGAAAATATTGTTTTTGGATTATTGATGCTCAATTTGGATACCCTATCATTGAAGGACTTTTTACCATATATACCTACCTAAAATGAGAGCATAAGTTATATGGCTAGAACATATATTATGATAAATTTACGATGGTATATGGCATTCCCTCTAGCTCCTTAGGAATGAGGAGATATGAATTTTTATGTCCGATAACCTGGCCATAAAATTTAGGTTGGATCAATTAGTATTTACATGCCGACAGTAAAAGTGAGGACAACAGTAATACAAATACAAGATAGATGTGTTCATTTGAAGAGAATCCAAGAAAGATATCAATTCTGAGGTGCACAAAAGAGATATGAGGTGTGTTAAAGGAGTTGGAGTGTATTTTGGGGATCTAAAGGTCTGCAAGAGAAGTTTGAGTAGTTTTCTTGGGTTTTCTTTCTCTTAAGTTTCACTCTGAAGGAATTAAGATCTATGATGTTTCAAAGTGTGTTGTTTTGAGGTTTTGATGTTGCATTATGGGATCATATTCTGGGGATTATGCTATGAGGCTCTCTAGGGCATGAAGCATAAATGTTACTAGGGTTTCAAGCTATGTCTAAAGTATGAATAATGTCGGTGAAGAAGAAGTACTATGTGTATAAGGATATTATATTTGTTTTTATAAAGGTCTTATTGATTTGGTGCTTATTTGAGGATATTGGTGTCTCCATTAGGTTAGTTTCCACACAATATCTTGTTGAGTTGGTTCTTAGCTAAGGGGATTGGTGTCTCCAACAATTATGTACCTACAAATATTGTAAAAATAGGTTGGTTCTTACAGGTGTTGCTAATTTGGTGCTCGGGTGAGGGGATTCTTGTCTCTAGCAGGGTGGTACCTACAAATATTGTAACAATAGGTTGGTGCCTACATGAATTTATAAAGATAAGTTTTATGGTTTTCTCCCTATTACATTTCAAATTTAAAATATGCGCATCACGATTTTAGTTTATATGTGATTATTGTTTATCGGTTAGTGAATGATTTATGAATGGTTAAATAAATTAAAAATTATCTTATATTGATTCACCCCCCCCTCCCCCCTTCTTAGTATAAACATAAATTCAACAATTTTCATAAGATAAGGTTCCTTCATAAACATTTTAACCACTGAAAGGAAGATCTCAAGGACATATAGATTGTAAGGAGGGTCTCCCTATAAATATAGCTCCTTTGTTTAATGGAATAAACTATTTGTTTAATCCTTTGAAGGCCCTTGGGTTTAGTATTTGGGAATCAGTCACAATAGGTTATACAAATGAAGTTGGGAAGGATTCAAGTGAAAACAATGAAAAAAAAATAGATGTAATCTTGAGTGGCCTATCAGATTTTGAGACTATCAAGTTAATGATGTATACATAAGGTAAACAAATTTGGGACGTGATACAAAAAAATATGAAGATAGATCCAACGATTTTTCTAGCTATGAATTAGAGACAGAAGAAGCACAATTTCTGAGGAATATAAAAGGAGGACCTGGAAAATACAAATGTAAGATACCCTCTAAAGGATTTAATTGTGCTAGAATATGACATTTTGTTGCTAAGTTTCCATATGAAAAAAGGGATGGTAGTGACGATGAAGAAGAATGTCTCTTCATAACCATGGAAACAAAACCTCGTGATGAAGAAAATGAAGATAATAAAAAAGAAAAGACATATTCAGAAGAAGAAGATCTTCAAGCAAAACTTGTTAGTTCCTTAGAAGAAAAGGGGTGAAATCATGAAGATGGGTAACATTTTTTCTTGTTTTATGAGAAAAAAAACTGTATTTTCACAAGTTCTTCAACTTTCGGCATACAAAGTATTTTTTTTATTTATAATTTCACTTTACAGTAAAAACTAAACTTGTGAGGAATTTTGTTAGTTTTCCAATGACTATTTTTCAATTTTTTTTTATCAAGATTTGATATGTCAATTTGACAATTGTTTAACCTAGTATGTTCCTTAAACATGAAAGGAATGATAATAAGTTATTTTTTCCCACAACAATGTATCTATTATTAAACTTATGTTTTTAAGAAACACAATATACTGCAACAATCTACAAAGACTCTGTTTTATTATGACTATAATTTTGAATCTAACAGATGAATATTATAATTTCTAGAATTTTTTAAAGTTGACCAAGCTGAAAACGTTGTAGATTTTAAACACATGTTTTTCTACACCTTGTATCTATCATAATTTTTACTTAAAAGAAAAATGTAAATATACCCTTTTGAAAAGAACAGTTTAAAGATTATGAATATAATTTTTTCTAAATTTTTCACAGTACATTTTTAGAGATACATATATTTCATTTCATTGAATCATAATGTCTGTTGAAAATATTATGCAGTTATTTTTTAAAACAATTAAAGAAAATTAGATAAAAATAATGAAAATGAAAACAAATTATAGGAATTGAAAGTAGATTCAATTTTGCAAATGATGGTGTCATTTGCGAAACCGAATTCTAAGTATTTGCAGGAGTCTGCAACCTCCGAAGTTCAGGTAAGCTTGGGGAAATTCTCTGGTTTATGTTTTCAGTCCCAATTTCATGTTTTCGGCCATAAAAAGGGGCTAGGAAAAAGAATATAAAGAAGAAGGAGAAATTTTATAAAAATGAAAGGAGGGATCATGATCTTGAAGAAACAAAGAAAACAATTATCATCCTGAAGACTCAACTAGAAGAGGAAAAAATGATAGAAGAAGTGGTGAGAATCCAGGTGAAAGAAAAGGGAGAAAACTGCAGGAAGCTAGAAGATGAAGTAGTTTCCTTAAGAAAGGAACTAGATAAAACAACTAATCAGTTGGATAGAATCTTGAAGTTTGGAATGTGTATTGAAATCTTAGACAATATTCTCAGTTTCCAAAGGCCACCATTCATCAAGACATACCTTGGCTATGACAAAAAACAAAATAACCCCAAGGGAGATTCCACCACTAAGTGTTACACGTGTATTTTCCATCATAGGTTTTGCAAGCATGTTACTATATGTTATGAGGCTAGAATAACATAATTGAGTAAAATTCTCATAAATATTTCACAAGGAAATAATTATTTTGTCACAATTTCATAATTATGAAATAAGAATTATTTCATAATTGAGAATAAACTCATAATTGAAAATAGTGTTCATAGTGAGTTGGAAAAAGATCATAATTGAGCATGGAACTCAAGAAAAAATCTCATGATAGATAAAAAGTTCATAATAGGTTGGAAAAGTTGATAATTAGGAATGAAACTTGTGCATGACTTGTACATTATTAGTTCACATGCCAGCAATCCTATCTATGAATTGTAATTTCTTAGTTTACATGCTATCAAGCTATCCATGAATTGTAACCACATAATTCACATGTCATGAATGTTATCTCCAATATATTCTAAAATCCTATAAGAAGAGGCCAAATAAAGGAGATGGGAGGAAGCGTTTTGAGAATGGTTGTGCTAGAAAAATATAGAGAGAATCTCAAGAGGCCAAGGAGGAACATTGGGAACCTAGAACTAGGAGGAATGCATCAATACTCAAGGAAAAATATTATATAATTCTCCATTTCATATTAATATGGATAATTGGTTTTCCCATTTCATATTGTTCATGTTAATGGATACATGTTATATATTATTTATTCTATGATAGATTAGGTTAGATATAAGCTAGATCTAGGATTCTAATGATAAGAAGAATAATAGGAGGGCATTGTTTTTTCACTTGTGTGAAGGTCGCATGTTGGAGGAGGTTGGAGCTGGATCTATGGGACTAAACCATCCAAGGATACATAAGGAAAACCATCAGGAGAAGGTATGTCATTCCATCAAATATTGGTATAAATATAAATTTGATTTTTTAGATCTAGGGAGAACCATAGAAGTCTATCCCATTGTCTATCTTGGATCAAGGGCAGATCCAAGGGAGATATATCTTGTTCATAGGTCGGATTTATCCACATCATAATTAGTGACTCCACTGGGTAGCCTTTTCCTTCATCCTTGGATCTCTTACTAAATTTTTCCTCTAAAAGAGGGTCGCGACCTTCATCTACAATTCTATAATTTTTTATGAAAAATATGACGGAAGTAATTGTGTATCTACATTTCTCTCAAAAAGTTGTCCAATTAAAAACAAATCGTCCAAATCGGTGTTCGAAAAACAAAGTTATCGCTGATTTAAAATCAGTCGTTTTGCATATTTTCTGTGATGGTTGCATGGAAAATTTGGATAATATCTTATGACAGAGAATTCTAACTGCAGCCAGACCAACTCCATTAGATATAGGATTTTTTGGGTTTTCTTTTGATATATTATATCATTTATTTCTGGTAAATATAGATATCACTATTTCCCCTGCAAATTTCTGCTCACAATATCTAGATCTCCATTAGAATTATTGTTTTTCAAATTTTTGGGTTGAGATCCTGTGTAGACATTGGAGTGTGCTAGGGGGCATCACTACCAATATCACACTGCCCTCTTCCTATTGATTTGTTGGTTTTCCAGTTTCATATTGTGTTCTTTATTAGATTAAGAAACTATTGTATTACATTTGGTAAAATAAAACAATTTGCATGTATACAAGCTTTTGAAGCATTAGAACAAAAGTACATTTGTGAAGTGTTTGATTTTAATTCTTTTAAGAATTTTGGATATGAATTGTTTTTATGGTTGCTCGAGGTTTGAGAATTTTGTTGTGAAGTTTACAAAGAAAATAAAAAATCCTCTTTCCCCCCCCCTAGCTAGAATTCATTGAAGTGAACAAATTCCATTGACATCTTTGCATTGCTTCATTCGGTCAAGATTCATAAACTTCATAAAGGTTTCATTCATTTTCTTGTGACATAAGAAACAACTGTAAAAGGAATTGTGTAATATAAAATCTATTAGAAAAAAATATTTCTGAGTGAACCAACATTAAATAGGCTTAGGGCCTTAGAATATAATTGGAGAGTGAACTCTCCAAGGCCACCAAAACAAAACCTAGGAGTCATTAAAGAGTAAAAAATATGTTTTTACAACCAGTGTGTTGGGAAGCTCCTCTTACATAGGAGTGAATCATGAAGTGGCATCGAGGACAGTATGGAGATTACCTTTCTCTTCCTATTTTAGTGTTTGTGATATTTCTTCGATTAATACGTATATGGGGGTCTCATTGGTGCCATTATTCTATGTGAGATAACACCTTTGGAGCTTCGGGAATAGCTACCATTTCATTACATGTGATTGTACTTATGACTGTTCACCTGGTCATTGATTGTGAGGTGGTATCCTCAGTTACCGTTCATAAGTATTAAGTAGCCAACATAGGTCAATGCAGGTGGGATTCTCTTGTAGTACATGGGGCATAAATTCATTCAAGATATCAATTCCCCCAAGGGTGTCTACCTTAAAAAAGGTTTCTTGCACTGATCAAGGATGTTTTTCATAGATCATCATAACTTATCCTCATACCTTTTCTATATAATATTGTGGGGACTTTATCTCCCCTAGAGTGTTGGTTTTTGGAAGGCCTCCTGAGACATTCGTTTTCTTGTTGTTGTCTTAGATTTAATAGTGGTGTGATCTTTGATTCCAAGTCCAGAACAATCTTATATTGAATCATGTTTGATTTTCACATATAATTTTCACCATGGATGAATTACTTCATTGGTCCCATCGATTATAAAGACTAGATCCAATGACAGAGGTCCAACCACCTCTCAAGTGTCATGAGATAGGTGACCAAGAATATGAAGAGTATTATGTTTGGTTTAAGGAGACTAGCTTGGTTGAAGTGGAAGTGGTCAAGAAAATTCATCCACCAAAATTTAACCCTTCTTTGACTGATCGTTACTGTTAGGGTCCTAACCCGCACATAGGTAGATCAATATATTTGGATGTAATAAAGGTCAATATTAATAAGGCCTTTCAATAAAATTGAATAAGGAAGATGTAATAAGAACTAATAAAAGCTTCCGTTTCTAGAAGGATCTTCCTCTAGATGCTTCTCTTGATAGACATATTTAGTATAAATAAGGGTTGAGGGTATGAAAACCCTAGCTTGAAGATTATTGTAACAGAGCGCTACTCGGCTGGAGGTTTCCCCCTCGAAGAGGCTTGTGAACATTGCTTTATGAATCAAAGTTCTAATTACTGTTGTTGTTCTTATATCATTTCTTTGTTATTGTGGAGATTATGCTGGTTATATCACTATTATTCTGTTATTTCTAGCATTTCATTTCCATTCTGCATCTTTTTATATCTGGTATATTGCAAGTGGTATCAGAGCACTTTCCTTGGCAGAAAATGTGGGAATTTTGTTTTCAGGGTAGAGACGTATTACAACGTATTTAAGCCGCAGAGATCTCTCGTTATGTGCATAAACCCGTGGTTGAGGGATTCATACACGCAGGAAATACAAGTGGTTCTTAAGCACACATATTTTGGCCACCCTTGTAACCCTTGTTGGTACCCCTTAGAGTGGTAGTGCATCAGACAACACCTGTGTACGGATCGACCTAATTTCCTAAAGCCCTCTTTAGATAAACCTATCGGCCACCGGACTGTTATAGTGTAACCGAGAACAACACTCCGGAAGATACTCTCTAGTACCTGGGTAGTCGGGTAGTATGTCTAAGGGTACGGTCTATCCTCCTTAGTTAGTGCCCTGAGATATTGGGCCGAGTACTACTGTTGGAACCCACACATATATCAGAGAGCTATAGTACAGGGCAAACCCTTGTTTGTAGAACCCTTGAATACCTAACCCTTGGGCGACAGAAACATAACAAATTAAAATAGACCAGATCTATTGTCACGCAACTGTGTTCGGTTTTCCAAGTAAATACACA
>SNQJ01S0184343.1:0-18875 GCA_010110895.2 Picea sitchensis
CATCTCTTGGTGGATCTCATTATTATGTTACTTTTATTAACGATGCAACTAGAAAAACTTGGGTTTATTTCATTAGACAAAAATCTGATGTTTTTGATACTTTTAAGAAATGGAAATCTTTAGTTAAGAATGAGACAGGAAAAAGTTTGAAGTGTCTCAGATAAGATAATGGAGGTGAATATTGCAGCAAGGAGTTTGATGATTATTGTTCATACCATGGGATTCGTAAATAGAAGACAATTCCAAGAACACCACAAGAAAATGGTGTGTCAGAAAGGATGAACAGTACAATCATGGAGCGTGCAAGGAGTATGAGATTGCATGCCGGTTTTCCCTTATAGTTTTGGGCAGATGCTGTAGATAATGTTGTTTACTTAATAAAAAAAGGACCTTCAAGCTCTTTGGATGGTAGCATTCCAGAGGAGAAATGGACAAGAAAAAAGGTAAACTATTCTTTTTTGAAAACTTTCGGTTGTGAAGCAATTATCCATATTGATAAAGAAAATAGAACAAAGCTTGAGCCTAAATCCAAGAAGTGTACCTTTATTGGATAAGGTTTTAATGATTTTGGTTATCAGTTATGGGATTATGAAAATAACAAAATCATTAGGAGTAGATATGTCATATTCAATGATAAGGTCATGTACAAAGATCAGTTGCAGGGAAAGAAATAGGAAGAAGAAAAAAAAGAATACATAGTGCTTGATGAGATCACTGAAAAAGAAATTCCAAAGGAGCCTAAAAATCAAAATGTACAACAGCAGGAGAAACAGGTACCTCAAACACCTGCAAGTGTTGTTAGAAGATCTACCAGGTTAAGTATACCCACTGAACGATACTCTCCTTCATTGTATTACTTATTGTTGACTGATTCTGGTGAACCAGAACGTTATGAAGAAGTAATGCAGGCAGACACCAAAAAGAAGTAGGAGCAAGGCATGAAAGAGGAAATGGATTCCTTGGAAAATAACCAGACTTGGGACTTGGTTCAGTTTCCTATGGGAAAAAGGAGCATTGCAGAATAAATGGGTTTACAAGTTGAAGGAAGAAGATGGGGGAGAAAAGTGGTACACGGAGTAACCAAAGAGAAACTAAGTTCCTTCTCAGTTTCAGTTGGTCTTCAAGAATGAAGATGAAGATGAGAAATTTTCCAGGTCCAAGAAGGTTCATATTCCATCATATACAACAACGATGGAGTTGTTTAGATCAGTCTCCAAGTGGGAGATTGTTGGTTGTGGAGCCTGATTATCTTCCTAATTCATAGGTATTTTACTTTCAGTCGTGTTTATACCCCATGAAGTATTTACACCCCAGAAGTATGTACACTCTTCAACGGGGGGGAGTACAGAGGGGGGGGACCCCCTCTGCGGGGTCTTGGGGGGATATCCCCCCGGCTGAGGGGGTCTGGGGGCAAGCGGGCCCCCGAAGGAAAAATTGCCTTGTAAAAGTATATTTTAATTTCATTGTAAATCTAGACCGCTCATTATAAGGTCGCAGATCTAATGGTAGAAATTATGTTAGGGTTTTTTTCCCTATAAGGAAACCCTCTTTTATGGGGGAAATGTATTGCGGCTATGTATGATGGTGAATATTGTATTCGGAGAGAGGAGACTGTGAGAGAAAGAAGATGAAGTTACAATGAGTTTTGTTGTAGGTTGTATCCCTTCATTTGCTGGAAAATAATAAAGGAAGGACCTGGCAATTTCTCTGGTGGACATAGCCCACACTAGGTGAACCACGTAAATCTGTGTCTCTCTTGTATTGTGTATCTTCTATGTTTTGTTTTCGCATTTGTTTTATTTTATTGCTCTGTGGTCCTGTTTTTCTAACAGGAAGATACTGTTGTCTTTTACCCTGATATGCTTCTTTTATTGCCTCCTTGACTTGATCCATGGCCTCATAAAAGAAACCCATGGTTGGTTTATCACCATCCACCATTCTCAAAACTTTCACAATGCATTAAATAACACTATCTCCTCTGCCCTTTTACAAAATGTTTTCTCATACACTTTTTCAACAATCTCGTTTCCTTCATCATTCTTGCTCCATTGAGATTCATTCCACTCATCACAAGAGAACATCTTCCTTGGGTTGGATTTTTGGTCAATCATGGATTGTAATGTATGAAAATTCATTGCAAACTGTGTGATAGTTGACCTCACAAGCTCTCTTCCACCAATGTTTTTTCTCATAAGGTTCAAAACCTATGGGTGGTTGTAAATGTACCTTATTATTCTTTTACCTTGTTCCACTTTTTTTTTCACCCATTCAATTTTCCCAATATCCTCAAGGATGAGGTCCAAACAATGGGTTGCACATGGAGTCCACCAAATGATACTATGCTTTTCCTCTAACATCCTTTGAGCTGCAACATAATTTGCGGCATTATCTGTGATAACCTGTACAACATTCTTTACCCCCACCTCCTCAACTACTTCATCAAAAAGACAAAATAGTAAATTTGCATCTTTCAGTTGATGAGATGCATCCACTATTTGAAGGAACATAGTTCCTTTAGGACAAGCAATAAGGAAGTTGAGAATGGTGCAGGATCGTTGATCAGTCCATCCATCATACATGATTGTGCACCCTATTTTAGACCATGACTCCTTGAACTCTATGAGGTATTCCTTTACTCTTTCAACTTCATTTTTTAAAAGATTCCCCCTAATATCCTCATAATGACGTCCCTTGAACCCCGAACCACATGAATCTACAACATCGAACATAGGTTGATAATAAATAGACCTTGCAGCATTGAACGGTATGTCTGCATCATACCACCATCCGACAATGCATTCCCAAACAATCTCCCTTTCTATCTTCTTCCATTTGGCATCAATAGTAGGCTGAGCACCAGTGGTAATGCAGGGTAAAAAAAACGAGTTAAGGTTACCACAAGGCCTTTTGGATGTTGATGCACCAACACCACTTCCACCAACATGTTCTACTTCTTCACAAGGATTGGTATAAGGATCACACCCAAGGTTTGGGAATGCAGAGGATTCCTCAAAACTAGGCATTCTAACTTGAAGATCACTATCAAATCGAATTCCACCACTACTTCTCCCCGCCACTTTTTGAACCTTCTTATTCTTGGTTTTATCTACTTGAAAGACATCAACAAGGCCTTGCAGCTTAGCTTTTAGTTCATCAGAAACTTCCAAGCATGGTTTTATATTCCCCCTTGCATGGTCTAAATATTTTTTGATTCTATGAATACCTCCCCCGCCATCCTCCTTTTGGCAATAATTACAAACCATTTTCTCATCAATCAATTGACAATGAAGCCATGTTGGATTCATCCTTTTTTAAGGAGCCATGGAAACAAATAAAAATCTGCAAATAAAAACCCTATGTTTTTTTAATTGCTAGGAGAAAACAACAATAATTTTAAGGAGAAAACAACAACAATTTTAAGGAGAGTAATCACTATGTTTTTTGGGAGTAAGTACATAGTTTACATACCTTGAAATCTGCCCAAAAAAACAATATCCAAATATGCCCAAGAAAACTTGTCCAAGTCTGCTCCAAATCAGGTCCAAGAAACTCAACAAAATAACTCTCCAAATGATCCCAACAATCAACTCTTCAAATCAGCCTAGAAACCTCTCCAAATCATCCATGCAATTATCTCTCTAAACTCAACAAAAACCCTTATCTCACAAACTCAAGAGAACCCAAATGAGTAGTGTGAGTGAAAGAGAGGGGGTGGGGTTGTTGTTATAGCTTTATTAGGGACTCTAGACAATTATAGAAGCTTCCCATGCATGCCCCCTTTATTATTAAAAAAAAAAATATTGATTTCCCCCTCACGTTTTCGGTTGTGAGTCATGTTCATGGAACGGGCACTGAACCAACCGGTTCGAGAAAAAAAATCAGTTCCATACAAAACCGATCAAAAGCAGTTTGGAGGGGTGGTTCGGACCGGTGGGGTCTGTGAATCGGTTGGACCGGTCGGTTTTACCAATTTCGGTCTGGTGCTGGTAACACTGGTTAAAATATGTTACCAAATGACATAATCCATCCATATGATATGATTCCCCACTTTTAATGGCTTTGACCATTTTTTTAAATGGGTATGAAATATATGATTTAAGAATCATATGATATATATCGTTTATAACCAATCCAAATAATTGGTTACAACCATATATCATATAACAAATCAACATATTTAAAATAATCAAATCAAGTTTTAATGGATTTTGGATCTACTTTTAATGGGGATTTGATCCGTATGGTTTTTAATAAATATTTATTATATGCTTAATAAAAGTTTCAATTCATTTGTTAAATAAATAAATAAATCATAATCAATGCAATATTCCATGACCACCCATGCGCCACATAGTGTCATGTGTCACTTCCTCATTGTTCCACATGTGTACCATGTGTTACTGCCATGTCAACATTACCACATCATCAATGCCATGTCAACATTGCCACATCATCACTGCCATGTCAACATGCCACATCAACACTACCATGTCATCACTGCCATGCCAGTATGGCACATCATCACTACCACGTGTCTCTATCACTTTGACTTTTTCCCTGTTGGACCAGAACTTTGATCGGCCATAATATTTTCATACAGAGGTCATTTGAGCTCTCATTCATGTCGTCAAAAATATCTCGTTGAGATCTTAGAAATGTTTCTAGTCTTGAGGCAATCTGAGGACTTTAAATTTTTTTTCATCCTAGATCCTCTTGGATGATTCCTCCCCACTGAGAAGCTTTTGGACCACCAAAAATTGATCATTCATTAATCAAGTGAGGGAATTGCCTCCCCACGTGTCCATAATCCACCCATCATGAATGGATAGTGAAAACCTAATGCATCACAAAAAATTGTCCAACAATGGTAAAAACTACAATTATATTATTGATATAAACATTCATTTCCTTACTTCCGCAATCTCTTGCATGCATTGTCATGTCTATCAACAAAAAAACCCAAACCAACAATAGTAAGAAATACATTACTTCCAAAGGAAATGAATCAAAAAAATTCTTTATCTTCTGAACAATTTTACCAAACGATTTTATCAACTCATGGATATGACCTAGATTACAACATAGAGACATATGTGCTACATTTGGGTTTCTTTGGTTTCCCAACTTGAGAACAAGATATTTGCTAGCAGATTGAATAATAGAACTTGGACTAGAAAGTGATATACATTTGATACCGATAGCTATAATCATTGTCTCATCACATGAATCATGCCCCAAGTCCTGTTGCATTATACCAACATACTTTTGTTTCTCCTTCTTCTTGAACTTCTTTGGTAACAAATCATAATGCAATTTCCAACAGTGATCCTCATCATGCCCATTCCTCTTGCAATGAGTGCATGTGAGCTTCTCTTTCTTCACTGTAGCTATTTTCTTTCCATATTTCTTCGACTACTTCTCGAATTTAGGTGGTTCATTCTCCATACCATGCTTTCCTTTGCTAGATTGAAGATGAGTATCTTGTACCAACACTTCGTCGATATTAGTAGGATTAAACATAAAAATAATATGGTGAAGATAAGAATGTAAACCACCAATGTATTTAATAAGAGTTTCACAAGTGTGTAATGGAATTTCCAATGCTAAAACATCCTTCTTGAATTATTGTTAATAAGCTTGAAGATTTTTCCTTTTTAATTGTTTTATATGTAACCATTCAATCATAGATTTTTGATTATATTCCAAAGGATAGAATTTATTTCTCATTGCAGAAATAAATTCAACCCAAGAGGAAATGATTTTACCATGTTGTACCAAATCAACTTGAGCTCGACTCTCCCACCATATGAGAGTTGTACCGCTCATGTGGAGATTAGCCAACTAAATATTTGTAGTGTCCTTTTTTTATCTTTTGCACCCAACTTCTATCTTCTTTACCCAACTGTCTAATTTCTTTGCATTCAATTCTCCATCATAAACAAAGAAATCAAATTTAACATCTAGATTTTGTAAAGGTATATCATGAAAATGAAAAAGGATTTTTAGAATTCTTATTCTTGGAAGAATGTTCATGTGAACCATCAGTAGATGATGATTATGATGATGGTGAAGAAGGTTCTGAAGGTCCACAACCTTCGCTTCCTCCTTCTAGTTTTACCAAAGATTCCGCTTCTCCAATTATTTGACCCTTTTGTTGCCCTCTTTCATTGTAAATTTATTACACCATGGCTTGCATCAACTTAAATTCCTCAAAGAAATCATCTTCATATTCGTAAGTACATAACCTTCTTGGTGAATCCATCTCACGTTTATGACGTATCCTTCGGATTTCTGGATTGTAACTTGCAAGCTTGCCTTCACCTCGCTTGAGTCTAGCTCTTGTAAGCATCCACCTGTCAACCCTTCTCTGATACCACTTGATATGAGAATTCTTTAGTCACCAATTTAATCATTAATACTTCATTGATAAAAAATATTTTCTTAGTTAAGATGATCTTTAAATTGATAGTGCATTTTGCATTGTTATGTAGATATCTTGACTTTAACTAGAATCTTTTCTTATGAAATTAACTTGCATAAGCCATTCACATAAGTAAATTGTGAAAAGTAAAGAGGAGATAAAAGAGAACACAATTACACAAATACACCAAAAATTGATATCAAAGTTCACCAGAAAACCTTTCTATGTATCCAAGTACGCTTCTCGTGGAGTGTCATTTTCATTAAATCAAAAAAATCGAAAAAATCACATAAACATATCCAACTTCTGGAAGTGACTCTCAATTTTGTTGTTCAGATCCATTTCTTGTTTGCACCATTATGTCTGCCTTGGAATTCTGATAAAAAATGACTATACACATGGCTATGTTCTATTATGGTCTTCCATCATTACAAACAAGCTTCTTAGGCATACAAATTGCCTCCTCTCTATGGTAAAATCCCCTTTGGTTATATACCAAAGGGTCAATACTTCAAGTCTTCCTTCACCCAAATTGAATGGGATTTGGTCCCATTTGATTTGGGGAATAAAATGTACCAAATATCAACTTTAATACATATATGGTCCGACCAAACCAATTAATTGGTTAACCATAACAATATATCTCAACAACCATATATGATTTTTCTGTAATAATATGTGGACTATGCAATGGAAACCGTAAATAATAATCATATGGTCTTTAAAAATCCCATATATAATATATGGCCAACTAATTTTTGGTGAACCATATATATATATAGTTAAAATCAATAACCATATGAGATAATCCATCCATATGATATGATTCCCCACTTTTAATGGCTTTGACCATTTTTTTAAATGGGTATGAAATATATGTATGGTTTTAACAATCATATAATATATATTATATGGTTATGAAATAATAATATATATTATAATGGGTATGAAATATATTATATGGTTTTAACAATCATATAATATATATGGTTTATCACCAAACCAAATAATTGGTTACAACCATATATCATATAACAAATCGACATATTTAAAATAACCCAATCCACTTTTAATGGGGATTGGATCCACTTTTAATGGAATATGGATTTTAATAAACATTTGTTATATGTTTAAAAATAACTTTAGTTCGTTTGTTAAATAAATAAACCATAACCAAAGAAATATTCCATGACCCCTGGTGCACCATGTGGCACCATGTGTCACTTGCTTACTATTTAACATGTCTACCACGTGTCATCATATGACTACTCTATAAGGAGGGGAGAGATTTTGAAAATTCCCATTATCTGTTTATGTATTTAGTATAAGTGAAAGTGCACTTATGCTAGGAGGTTGTAAATTTCAGCAAGAGTGATTATGCAATTGTGAGGCAATCTAGCCTAGGGTTCTTGGTGATTTTTTGTTTTTGTTTTTGGCTAAGGAGGGCTTCTAATTTTTCAGTTACACGCATGAGAAAGAGAGAGGAGTAGGGCTGCATGTGTGAGGGAAATGTAAAACCACACATCTGAGATAGGTCACACGTGTGAGAGGATTGTATGATCCTCAGATGGGATGGAAAATATTATGAAAGACAATCACATGTGCAAGGGAAAAAAGGATATTTGCATGTGTAATTATCTTAAGGGTTTCAAGCTGCATGTGTGAGACTTGGGAAGGAAAAATAGGTCCAAACTGATGATGTTAGCAACTGTATGATAGACATCAACAAGTGTATAGGTGGTAACTGTATAAAATTCATAGGATGAGGAATATTCAGGTATTTGTTGAGTTTGTATTTGTTGATTTTTTTGGTTTTGGATGATATGGTTATCCTCATATTTTGGTGAAATTGTCTTGGCTGGGAGGGTTCACTTTTCCCTCATAATTTCTAAATTTGACAAGCTTATAAAGTACATTTTTTTTGTCTCTTTTGTATTGATGATTCATCTCTTATCTTGATGTTTCTGCTGCATATATTTTGAGGCAATCATTTTCAATGTAAAATTGTTCAATGATAATAGCTAGGGTTTATTGTTTGCTCACTAGGAAGCAATTTTCAGGTCTAAAAATTAGTCACATAGAGTTTCATGTGAAAATTAACATGGTATCATATCTTTGGATGTGAAGAGAAATGAGATCATCTTGAGACACATTTAGGCTACAACACTGGAAGAGTGTTTTTCATGTTCTTGTTCTTGTTCCGAGTAGATCACTATGGTGAAAAAATTGAAGATTGAGGATAGGTTGGAAGGGGAAACCAACTTCTAGTATTGTAAGGCTAGGTTTCTCCTTCTATTGGAAGAAAATGACCTCAAGGAGTACGTTGAAGGTGAAGTTGTAGCTCTTACCAATCCACATGACCTGAAAACACACACAAAGAAGGAATTGAACTCCAAATGTGTGTTGGTAGAATCCGTAAGGGATCTCTTGATTCCTCACATTGATGCGAAGACATCATCCAGGGAAATGTATGTTTCTTTGGTAGGTCTATTGTTGGGTATTTGTTATATTCTTTGCATGTGTGTGTGTGGGCACGTCAAATTCAATAAATGCGTATGATGATCCCAACTTCCCTCACTCTTTGTGTCATGTGCGTCGGGCTCTTTCCTAGGGGGGGAAAGTTTGACCCCCCCTGGTTAGTCACAGTGTTCTAGGAAGCACCCCGAATTTGTTTTTGGTCAATTTTTGCTATTTTAGCGGATTTGGCTATTTTTAGCGATTTTCTAAATTAATCACGGATTAAGGAATTAGGGTTTTGGTAGCTACGAAATACCTAAAATATTGTATATATTGTATTGTTAATGGTGAAATTAATAAAATGAAGAGTTGAAAGGTGCGACACCAAGGAAGGTTGATTTCTCCTAGTTAAGGGTTTCCAGTGTAAATCTATGTGTACTGTCTGTATGGGCCATTGATTAAATTATGTTTTTTTTAAGAATCTATATGCATTGATTTACTTCATAGGTTTAAAACTTACATGTGGTATCACAACTCATTTTTGGCTTCAGGGGGACTCCTTTGTTGCAGATCAGATTTATCTTGGGTTTATAATAAACCTACAGATCAGATTTATCTTGTGTCTATGATAAACCTAGGTTTAGTGGGGGATTTTGCAGTGGTGTTTTGAGTGTAGAAAGAGGAATGACGATCTCTTCTAGAATTGAGATAGAGAAGTTCAATGGTAAAAACTTTGAGCTATGGAAGCTCAAGATGGAGGACCTTCTTATAAACAAAGAATAATGGATCGTTTTGGATCCTGGTACACATCCTATCGGTGCACATTCTACTGGCACATGTTCTATTGGTACACAATCTAATTGTACACAAACTACTAGTACACAACCTACTAGTATGTCGAAGGAAGATTGGGAGAAGTTGGATAGAAGAGCAAGGAGTACTATTTGACTCTTCCTGGCATATCCAGTGTTGTTGAATTTTTCAAGAGAATCTACTTCCAAGGAACTATGGGATAAGTTAGGGAATTTGTATCTGATATGGGTTATTTTCAGAACAAAATGAGAGTGAAGATGTAATAAAGAAATGCACAGAGATATCATGGATATCCAGTAATATAACATAAATGTATCAGATATGTAACCATAAAAATAGAGATACTGTAATACATGATTTCCATTAATGAAAGAAATGTACAGAGACTATAAAAATATAGAGTGAAAGACTCATCAGAATGGTGGCAACTTATCTCTGAGAAGAGATGTGACGGCTATTCGCATTCGCAAGAAGATGATTTTACAATGAGGCTCCAAAGCAGGGATGATTTTAAGGATGGTAATTTATTTTAAAATGTAGAAACCTTGGCGAATCTTATTAATCCTTCATATGTTAACTATAAATGTTTGGCGATATTTTTGTAAAAGTATTAAAATTTCTAATTATTTATATAGTTTTTATAAAATTTTGGTGATTTTTAAGGTAAAATAATTTTATCCTATAGAATTTGGGCGAATCATTTTTAAAATAGCGAATCTCGTTTTTGGAAAAACCATGAAAAATTAGCCCATGAGAAAAATTTATCCCCTAAAATCATCCTTTCTCCAAAAGCCTTTTTATCATAAAGAAAATCCAAAACCCTAACCCTGGAAGATGAAAAACCAATAGTTTTGTGGACCCCGTTTTGGGTAGTTTGGTGTATCAACTTCTCGGGGGTGTATCTTTGGCATACGATCTTTGTTTGGGGCACACAGTAGCTCATTAGAAAGATATATTAGAGGAATACAAATTTTGGCAAAAATTATCATGATGATATTTTTTAACCGGTAGATGCCCAAAAACTGTCGTTTAGGGACTCAAAATGGATTCGAAAGTTCAAGACCCAAAAAACTGCCAAAAATAGTAAATTACCAAAACTGATAGAAAATTGTTTTGAGCCAGTCAGAAAAGGTGGGTGGCCACCGATATCCACCTGGATCAATATCGATCAAATTCCCTGGTAAACAAGTTACCTCAACATTTAACTGGAGAAACATCAACAATTACCTCTTCTCACTTGGGGGTAACTAGAGGAGATCATGTCTCATGGCTCGCAATGAAGAAATTGATCCCGACCATGATGATGATTAGAATGTCCACATATAGCATTCCAAAATCCCCCTCATATTCTCTACACTTATTTTCTAGCATCACTCATCACATTCAATTATCATAGTTTTTGGGAGATGGTGGACCAATGTCATCATGGGGTACATTAACCTCTATTTCATGTGAAGTGTCATTTAATATATTAGGCATGTTAATGAATATCATTGGTTTAATTTGCATAATGAATCATTTTATCAAGAATTTATGCTTGTCACCTTGTTTCACCTTGGTGTCCATCATTTGCGCTCTAGTCCCATGTTTTCACCCCCAAGGAACAGGGATATTATCGTGGGGCCATGACAAGGGTAACATTATTCCACCCCCCTCTGTACTTAAAACTTACCATCCCAGAGCCTATTACAATGTACTGAACTTTGGGAATGGGTTATGGTTCATCATATCATGAGAAGAAGGTATAACATGCCGAGGTTGAAGCAATGAATGTTAATGCTTAAAACCTAATAAAGGGGACTTGCAAATCAATAAAGAAAAAATAATATAAAAGGTAGATTAATGGGTTTGATAAAACGTAATGCCTAGAGAAGGATAACTCAAGAGAAAGGGAACCCTCTACAAAGAAACTCACAAAAATGGACCAAATTATTCCATGACCATGAAATTAGCACAATCCATTCCACATCACACTTGCTCTTTGAAGTTTTCTTTTGTTTCCTACTTACCCGCACAACAATCCCTCTTCTTGGGTCTTTTGTTTCCTGATTTGGTTGGCACACTTAATAGTGCTTTTTGATGGTCCTTCCATATGTAAACTTTCCAACTTACATTAATTCTTGAGCTGATGTGAAGTTTGAAGGGTATACTAAGTGTGAATTGTTTATGTGTCTTATGTATTAAGTAATTACCTACTTTACATGATATAAGGACTTGTATACCTTGTGAACAATGATCTTACAAGATTCCATTACTTTGATTTTATTTGGATGCACCTAACATGGTCTTTGAAGGATGTCCCATGCTTTCACTCAGGGTGTTATGATTTTATTGCAAGATATTCCACATGTGATGCAGAGTGTTGAGTCACTTGATGACTTGAAATTCTTAGATATAGGCTCTCGCATCTCTTGGACCATGGACATGGAATAATAAGCTTTTGTTTTGTAGATATTGTCAAGAATCCCACACCCTGGGCACTACACCTCAGAGATTACTATGCCTTGGATGTGGGATGTTACATTGTTGGATGGTTTGATACCATGCAAATATGAGACATAACCCTATCTGTTGAGTTTTGTACCTTGGGAGGTGTTCCCCATGTGTTTATTCTCTCCTAGACACATAGGGGATGGACTATACACTTTGTGCCTTGTACTTTTTTCTAATTTCACTTTGACTTAGGAATTTTAAGTCAAAAGTAAAATTTAGTCATTTATGCCTAAAATGACTATTAATTCACTTTGTGGGTGAATTATAGACATAAAGTGAACTTAGGAAACTTAACCCAAAGTGGGTTATTGACTTAGATACTTTTCTTGAGATCTGAACCATTGATTATAAGGGAGATGAGATGATCTCATCCATTGGTTTCTTAGGTTTCCTTTTGGAGGTTCAATAGGGGCACAAAGGGTGAATGAGGAATTCATTCTTCATTTTTCTCACTTGGAGAGGAAGAATTGGAGCATTAAGATGAGGTTTGTTTCATGAGGAGGCTAGAGTTTGGGAACTTGCTTTCATGGAGGGAGGCATTCAACTATTGACCTTGTTTATTTACTAAGGAGACTTCATTACTATGGAGGGCACACTTGTTGAGGAGGGCGTATCAGTTTTGGGGATGACTTCTAACCATCATATTGCAGTGAGATAAGTTGCATAGGGAGGCCATCCAACAGATCTTCATTCCTATCGAGGGGTTTCCAGATCTGAGCTTAGAGTTTGCTTCTGGAGCAGTTTCAGTGGATTTGAGAGCTTGTATATGGGGTGCACCTTCCTAGGGCGCACCTGGATATTTTGGACATGTGTTTCAACCTAGATCAGGCTGCTATTGTATTAGTTTCATATATATTTTGTACTTGTTGTATTCCACCTTCTTCTTGTATTCCACCATCTTCCCCAGGGGGGTTTTATCTAGGGTCATGTTGACCAAAAATACCCGTGTACAAAAATGCATGTGTTAGTCTTTTAGATCTGCTTATTTTCAGATGTAAATATCTTTAGGTGTGTTGTATTTATTTTAGTATGCATGTGCTAACTTTTGGTTACTAAAACTACATGCTAGAGAACCTAAAATTGCAAGTACAACCATAACAAATCAACAAGAATTTCTTGGACTGTTGGCTGTCCTAAAACAACAAAAAACATATACATAATAGTTGAAACATAGAACCAATCTGTGGTCAAACACAGAACCAGTTGGAAATCTTGATAGGACTTGAAAATCTTCATGGTATCAGAGCTAAGGTGGCTGAATTTTTGAGCAGTTTGGAAAACACATTGTTGGTTATCATATACATCTTCTTGGAAAATTTTTGTGGACAACCATTGACTCATTTAGTGGTTGTTAGAGAGCATATTTTTGTAGAGGACAGTTGGGTAGTTTTGGCACTTTTTCATCAATATCTTTTCACACCTACGAAGTAGAAATGAGGCTGATTTGACTTGACCTCTTTTCACACCTATTTTGTTAGGAGTGAAGACATATTACGTTTGTCTCTTTTCACATATGTGTTGACAGGAGTGAGGCAGCATTTTCCTTGGTAGTGTAAGCATCAGTTGGGGAGTGCAGTTTGGCATACACGTCAACATATCAAATGCGAGTTGAGGACAGGCTAGCTGGGGCTATAAATTGGTCGCCTTGGAAGGTGAGGATGTTTTTTCATTTTAGAGGAACTCTAGCTATGGGACATAGTCGAGGCATATGTTCCAATCATTCCTGTCACTGACCCCGTCTTGGTGGCAAAGTTTAGGAAATGGAACAACAAGGTGAAGAAGACCATTTGTGATGTAGTTCATGATCATATCATACCCCATTTGACGGGGAAGAATTATTCATACGATATGTGGGCATCTCTATATAAGTTGTATGAGATCTCCAATGAGAATCGGAAGATGGTTCTTCATGAATGACTCAGGGGCATTCGCATGTTCAAGCATGAGTCAATAACTTCATTCCTTGGTCGCTACACTTAGATCAGAGACGCGCTTGGAGCTGTCGGAGAGGTTGTTGATCCTAGCTCTTTGGTGAGGCAAACTATGAATAGCTTCACCAAACCGTGGGTTCCATTTATATGTGGCATAGTTTCTAGGGAGGTCATGCCTACATGGGAGAGGATGTGGGATGAGTTCGTCCAGGAGGATATTAGGGTTGTAGTTGATGTTGGATCATGTTGTCATTGATGCCAATGGTTTGTCATTGATGCCAATGGTTTGATTACTTGGGATGAATTCGGCCTTTTGCGGAGGATATTAGGGTTGTAGTTATGTTGCCGCGTTGTCATTGATGCCAATGGTTTGTCGGTGATGCTAATGGTTCGATTACTTGGGAGATTGTTGATCATATGTCATTGATGTAAATGGTTTTGGTTTGATTGATGTCATGGAAGTCGATGTACAATGGCGTTGTGCATGAAGGGCACATTTTGGTACAGGGATTTACTGGTGGATATATTGTTCATGATTCTCTATTTCATTGATGACATAACTTTTGCTCAGTTACGTATGGCGCTGGCACGCCGATGCATGAACGTCCGGATCGCCATTTGGTGGTATACATTGTTCATCTTGCGCAGGAAGATGGAGACATGGGAGCCATTCTTCTTCCATGATTCGGTATATGATACCGCATACATACCAAGAAAAGAGGTAACTATCGAAAGAAAGAGGACAGAGGCATGGTTCCAGTGGACTGTGATTTATCGATGAAGACCTGGGGAGTGATGGTCACAGGGAAGTATGTTCGATGAATGCGCGATGACGTGATTGATATCCCTTTATACAAAAGGGGAGATTACTATCGATAGGAAAGCAGGCCTCTGAGAGAATGGCCCTTTGCCATTGGATGTCAGCAGTAGATAACGCTAAATACGTGATTGATTGCCCCATTGTGGGAGAGGTTGTTGTGGAGAGATAGTCACATTGATCATTGATGTAGAGCATGCCTGTCTTACATGTTGACATCAATATTTTGTAATGGGTGTTTGGTAATTTGTGTTGACATAAATGCTGGCGTACTGCCATCAAGGGGAGATTGTTGGATCGGTATGTTTACAATGATGCATCGGTTTGTCACGATGCCAATGGTTTGATTACTTGGGAGATTGTTGATCATATGTCATTAGCTACAAAATGGTTTTGGTTTGATTGATGTCATTATTGATGTCATAATTGACTTATATGATTCCCCGATGAGAATGTTAGCGTCCAAGTTGAAACCAATCGATGCAAAACAAAATGGATGAACTCCAAAGTGGTCCCCTTTATGTCATATCTATAATCATGGCCCTCATAGGAAGACACTTTATGGATTGAGTTATCCTAGAAGAATGGTTGGAGGACCCATGCTTTCCATTATTGTCTTATCATGATTGATGGCAGGTACAAATGGATTAAACTCCAAAGTGGTCCCCTTATGGTGAAAATTCACTGAAGATGATGGAGTTATCCTAGGCACAGTTTGAGACCCATGCCTTAAAGCGGTAGCCACCGAGATGAAGATCAAGGAAATTGTTGGTGAAACCATCCTAGATGGATAGTACTGGTCATGCCATTTCTGGTGGTAAGGTGGAATGTCACATAAAAATCTCCGTCAGAGAAAGCTGCTACTAAGCTTGTAAGAATCTCTCCAGCTTTGAAGCCCCGGAAGTCAAAGAAGTCAATGTGACCCAAAAGAAGAAATGATAAAATAAGGTGAAAATCAAGAAGGAATATTTATGGAAAATGGTTAACCCTGCAAGGAAAAATAGGTTAAGGACGTCCAAAATGGGTTAATATTATTTATCTTCAAGGTGGATAGTTTAAATAATCAAGAGAAGTGACAAAATCAAGAAAATGATAAAATAAATAAAAATCAAGAAGGATTATTTATGGAAAATGGTTAACCCTAAAATAAGGAAAATAGGTCAAGTGACCCAGAAATGAAAATATTATTTCAATAATAATCTTAACGGATAAATTAGAAGTGGTTTAACACTAAAATAAGGAAAGTTGTGCCAAGTGACCTAGAAGATATTTTAAGGAAGCTACTTGAGAGTATAAAATAAGAGGCAAGGCCTCTCATTTCAATCACACTTGAAAATATTGAAATCACCGGAGACAAAAGTCTGAGGTTTACCAATGATATTTTAGCCGAAACTATGATGAAAGTGAAGAAAAGGTCGAAATGCAAGGAAAGGATAAATTCTTTTGAAGGTGCTTCTTCTATGGTGCGCTGTTATTTTCAGGTCATCTCACCATTTTCGCTATAACTTTTTCTATAATGATTCAGGATCCGAAATTGCTAGGCAAGGGAGAAAGCATATCCGCATCTGTGGTTAAAAATCACCAGCTTCTGGGTCGTTTGTAGTTTTGGAGCTTTCTACACGCTGCGTAAGTTAGGGTTCTGCGGGCCAGTCCTGAAACTAAATGCACCCAGGCGTTTCGGTAAAAACGCAATAACTCTTCATAACAGATCCAATGGACATGAGACCAAATTTTTAGGTTAGGTTAAAGGCCAGGCATTTTGTAACAGCTTCAGATCATTTCATCAACATTTTGTTCGGGGCACTCTCTTACCAAGGACGCTCTCAGAATAAGCCAGACCAGCAAGGTATGCCATTTTGCTATAACTCCTTTCTGAGAGGTTCCAAGTAGTGCCACTTGGAGAATCGCATATAACACACCGAAGAACATTTTGCATCGGTTTCAGATCTTTATACATTATAGGTTCAAAGCCATGATTACTTCCGCTAGCTGCTGACCAACCAAAACCAGGCGAGACCGTTAAGCCCATGAAAACGCTGGCCCCGGCTACCGTGCCAGCGAAGGCCCGTAACGTGACCGACACCGTATCACATGGTTGCCAAACCGATCATTGAATGGAAACATTGAGGGCCTTAATATGCTCGGCGTATTTGCGGAATAAAGCGAAGCTGATGAGCCAGCACGAGCGGCATGATGCATGCTGCGTTGCTACGGAAGGCGAGCCATTGCTGACGATTGGTCAATACGATTGCCACAGCTTCGTACGTTTACGTAACTTGTTTATGGTACGTTGATTACAGGTTGGTGCAATGGTTGATGCACTTGTTTACGGCATAGGCTGGTATTTTATTGATGCCTATGGCGACATTGGATATTCTGCTGAGGATTGTTGCCCCTCATCTCGCTGATGCTGAGAATGCAAGTCAGTTTGGCATATAGAGCTGGTGCTCTTGTAGAGCTAAATTTATCTAAGACGTCGATAAACCCCCAAGGATTGTAGTCCGAATAAAAAGAAAATTGTACATCTGGTGTTCTTTGTGTTCATTGTGGTGATGACTTTACATGATATAATACTGATATATGTTGCTGATATGTGCTCATTATTCGAAATTGGTTATAAAATGACAACAATGGGTAATGAATAAATGTTGAACGTAATGCTAATTGATGAGTTTTTGTGCAAGAGGGAAGTTTTGGGAAAAAGAGCCCCACACTCATTCACCCCCCCCTCTAAGTGTGGTAGGTGTGTCCAACAGTTGAGGCTTCTAGAAAGTGACAACAACATATTGGTCAGGGTGAGGAGGATATTGCTCTTTGGACAAAGGGAAAGAAGAAGGTCGACCGTGGGGGTCAACAGGGTCCCAAGTTTGGAGACCCACCACAGGGGAGTGGAGGAGAGAGCAAAAATGGTCAGAGAAGTGGTCAAAAGAGAGATATGAGAAAAATTAAGTGCTTTGTTTGTAATAATTTTAGACACTATGATAGACAATGTCTGAATAGGAAGAAGAAGAGGGGTGGTACCACAACTACAACAGATGAAGTAGATTTTCAAAAACAGTTTCAGAGAGAGTGTGCCTTCATCATATGTTGGACTTCAATTGAGATGACACCTAATATCTAGTATATTTACAGTGGGGCTTCGAGCCATATGATTGGAGTTCATGAGAACTTGATGTAGGAGCATCGCTCCACCTTAGAAAATGTGCCAACATGCCAATACACAGACGCGCAATGGAGAAAGGGAGAGGCGCCTACCCTCCCATTTTTAAAATTCGAAATATGATCCTATGCAAATTTTTGTGTTGTAAGGATGATAAATGCCAGACCATTCATTTGTACAGGTAGTGGGTAGGGTTTCCTTTAATGGTTTCCTATAGCAGGCCCAGATCATAGTCAGGTTTGGATGAACATTTATGGAATGTAGCCATAGGAGTATGGTGTCGTAATTGAGATAGTGATAGAACTAAGGAGATGGAGAGGATAATCTCATGGAGCCCTCTTTTGTAAGGGGATATTGTATTATATTTCATAAGGAAGATAGGCAGAGAATGATAGAGAGGTCTGGGTAGAGAGGCCTGATGAGGTCGAATAGTTCTAAGAGAGAGAGCTTGAGAGAATTGGGACTTTTTTACAGTCCAGTTTTGTAAAGCATTTTCTCCTGCATATCAAGTGTTTATGTGTTTCATGAATCAATGTTGTAGATATATGATAAGATTTATTTACAGTAGGAAGATAGATTCCATTTATCTTCGTTGAGTCTCGTAATATCATTCTGGATTCTTTAGGTTATGCAAGGAGTTCACAGGGTGAAATCATGAAGGTGGGTTACACTTTTGCTTGTTTTATGACAAAAAAAACTGTATTTTCACAAGTTATTCAACTTCTGACATATAAAAGTATTTTTTTTATTTAGAATTTCACTTTACAGTAAAAACAAAACTTG
>SNQJ01S0184344.1:1167-18996 GCA_010110895.2 Picea sitchensis
CTAGAATATTATGGAATCCACATACCCTTTTCCATAGAATATACTAACTAGATCCAAAAACCAAAGACATGAAATATGGTACTACACATATTATAATATATTATCAAGGAAAAAACAAGCTAAATGAAATTTGGACATTTGAAAAAAAAAATTACAAGTTAAATGAGTACATAAATAAAAAATAACATACTAACCTTGGAAGTTCAAAATCCGAGCTAATAGATCAAGAATTGGATTTGTTCAACCGGTGGGTGACGGAAAAAATAAACATCTCAAACAAAAGCCAAGAATAGTGTCACAACTATAGCAATTGTGTCACAAAGTCTCTTAAAGTCACGTATATATAGATAAAATAGTCAACTAGCCGTTAACACCGACCAATGAGATAGGAAAAATTTCCGTCACTATTGCCACGAAAGTTCGTCACTATAGTGATGAAAATCCCAACTAGATTTAAATAAGATTTTCATCGATATTGCGACGAACTTTCATGGTAATAGCAACAAAAAGTCTGCCCTGTTTAAAAAAAATATTAAACTAGTTGAAGCGTGGAAAATTTTCATGGAATAATCATCCCATATGTAGTAGTGATTTGAAACCCCATGTGAATTTAGGGAAAATAAACCATCCTCTATAAGATTTAAAAGTTGAAATATATTCTAAAGCCACATAGTAGTGAGAGTAAGTATGTTCTCGAATCACTAAGCCTACATAGAGGCGAGATGTGCACAAGGAAATTGTAGGATTCGTTTCATCAAGAGACGTAATGTGAAGTGAACTTGAATTGGGATGCCTAGAATAGTACAAGGTCATTTGAGTGTCATTGAAACACTATGTGAGGCTTGAATGACTAGAACAATACAAGGTCATTTGAGTGTCATTGAAATACTATGTGAGGCTTGAATGAATTGAGAACAATACGGATAAATGAAACCTCATCAATAGACTCTATGAGGAAAACACCCTCAAAAGGAAATTGGAAAACTGGTGGTGGAGACACAATTCAAAATATGAACTCTTAAGTGGGTAAAGTTAAATATGACCATAATTTGAATAGTAGAGGAAGATGAATATTGAATGGGATTTTGAGTACAAACAACAACTATATTCAAAATGTGTAGATGTATTAGATTCAAGTAGTTTCGTAAGATTTATTTTAAATTAGGATTCCAATAAATGATAATTATGGAAAAACACACTTGTAAGAGACCCTTCATGATATGATGGTCATAATGGTGTTTGAATTAACAAAATTATGCAAAAACATATTTGAAGCAAAGTGTTACACAAAGTTTCATGTATTTTAAGTTTTTGGATGATAATATTTTGTGTATACATCTAGTTTGCGTATATGGAAAACTACACATATGGATAGTTGAAGCTATGTATGTTGCAGAGAGTTTATGCATTCCAAGTTTTTGTATGTTAAATTTGTGTGCATGCAACTAGTTTGTAGATATAAAAGAGATAGTTGTAGGCAAAGTAAACCACACGAAAAACTTATGGAAAATGAATTTGCCTGTATTGACGTTAGGAGTGAAATAGATAGAGGGAAAGAGAAATTATAAGGAGTTGTGGTTTGAGAAAATATTAGCAACATTTATTTATTGTTTCATGTAGGATTGAGTTAAATAATTAATGCATTAAAATTAGAACATAAAAAATGGAGAATGAATAAACCACCGATGAAAAACTAATTAGAGGAGTTGAAGTTTACTTCTTGAGATATGATATAGTCAAAGTTTAGAATGTTTTTCTCTCATCTTTATGTAATGTTTACAAAGAGTGAAATAGACAGAGGGAAAGAGAAATTGTAAGGAGTTGTAGTTTGAGAAAATATTAGCAACATTTATTTATTGTTTCATGTAGGATTGAGTTAAATAATTAATTCTTTAAAATTAGAACAAAAAAAATGGAGAATGAACAAACCACACCATTGATGAAAAACTAATTAGAGGAGTTGAAGTTTACTTCTTGAGATATGATATAGTTAAAATATAACATGTTTTTCTCTCATCTTTATGTAATGTTTACAAAGACATCAACTAAAGAAATATATAAACACAAGTAAGCACAAAGCATAAAGTAAGCACAAGAAATTATTCTTCTCATATAAATTGTACACTTTCTTCAGAGTGAGACAATATAGACATTTCAACTTGATAACTCTATGTACATGTCCATTACTATTGTTGTTGTTTTTTTTGCAAATTTTTGGATGGTTCATGTGTATGTTGGATATCAAATTTGAGTGAAATTATGCACAAAAAATATTCATGTGCAACTTGAAAAAGATACCCTAGTGAGCCTCACCATTTTTAACTAGCATTATGCGTTCCTAAAAACATGTAGTTGTAATAAAAATGAAACACTAAAAAACTCAAATTCATTATTCTCTTCACCTAATTTTAAAAGTTAATAATTAACAAACATGGACTAATTTGATGTAACAATAACTGTAAAAAAGAATTTAATTTCCAAACCCACATGCTATTTGGACAAAAACATAGTTTTTTCAAGAGAAACTATACATTAGCCATAATTTTCATCTAGAAAAAAATCTTAGTAGACTATTTATGGACATCTTAAATTTGGTTCTAATGTCGACAAATCAAAATCTAGTTTCAATCCTAGAGTCCTAAAAGTGGACTTAATCTCCTAAAGACATAAAGGAACAATTTCATTTGGAAAAGATGGTATTTGACTAGATTTTCATGTCTAAAATAACCAAATCCTTTTGGTGATATTCCTTAACTACTCTCAATACATGCTATAATAATTACTTACAATTGCATTTACTTACCAATATACATTTTAATTTATTTTATAAATTAACTTAACTTTATCTTTTGAATGTACTTCTAAAAAATATAACATTTTTTTAACACATCAAGAACAAAAAAAGAAACATGTATAAACAAGTGTTGTGTGGCAGCGTAGTCCATGCAAAGCAGCTTACAAGGTAAAATTTGGAAAATGGGGTCGAAATGTAAATGATAGAAGTGTTTGGTGCAAAATGTATATCACAGAAGTGTTGTGTGAAACATGTATATCATGAAACATGAGGGAATAAGAAATTGCTATCTCTAAGTTGCGACGAATTGTAGAGTACACATTTTTTGGGTGAAAGATTTATAATAGCGCCTACCTGGGGGATATAAGCGAACGGACCCACCTATCATGAAACATGGGGCATAAAATTTCGGTAGCGCTAAGGCAGGACCCCGCAAAGAGATAATTGGATAAGTGTTGAAAGGAACTGCAGTCGATCGGGCTCATGATGTGATGATATAGGACCAATCGACGAGTTCGAAAAAAGTAAGGTTCAAGTTTAAATATATTTATTTAAAGTGTATTTATATTAATGTATCTTAATAGATAATTTGTGGTCCAAATGTAGACCATGTTCCAATATGTGGACGAATTATAGACCACAAAAGTTTTGGGTGCAATATGTATTCGATGGAACTGTAGATGACACAAGTTTTGGTTGCAAGATCTATAATAGTGCCAACCCAGGGTTCGATCAGGCTCTCGTAAATCACTGTTGAATACGTTTTTTGGTTGTTAATGCCAATAAAAGAACATGTGCACTAAGTTATCATGAGTAGAATCAAAATGTATATATAATTTGACAGGAGGGGCCTTATGTCTCCTTGGGAACCCTTGTCACCCTATTTTGAAGCCCATCCAACCATTTTTCCCCTCTACTCTCTCTTTCTCGTTACTTTGCCATTTTTCTGAAAATGTCCCAATGCGTGCATTGGAGGATGCATCCCTTCACATTTGTTCTTGTGATTTTATATCATGACTCTAATGGACCGCTAACGATTCGATGCCTAGACACTTTTCAGATTGTGGATTCCCGGATAGGAAAGCTTTATAACTGAGGTCGAATTGTAAATGACAAAAGTGTTTGGTGCAAAGTGTATATCACAGAAGTGTGGTGTGCAACATATATATCATAGAATAGGGGGAATAACAAATCGATAGTGTGAAGTCGTGATGAATTGTAGAGTACGAAATTTCTTGGTACAAGATGTATATCACGCAATTGTACATGACAAAAATTTTGGGTGAAAGATTTATAATAGCGCCAACCCGGGGGTCTGTCAAATTCCCATAAATTGTTGTTGAATACATATATCATGGAACATAGGACATAAAAATTCGATAGCACTAAGTTGCAATCCCACGGAGAGATAATTGGCTAAGTATTGAAAGGAACTATGGTGAGTCGGCCTCATGATGTGACGATATAGGACCAATCAACGAGTTCGAAAAAAGTCAGGTTCAAGTTTAAATATATTTATTTAAATTGTATTTATATCAATGTATCTTAATAGATTATTTGTGGTTGAAATGCAAACCATGTTCCAATATGTGGACAACTTGTAGACAATAGAAGTTTTGGGTGCAATATGTATATCGCGAAACTGTATATGGCACACGTTTTGGGTGCAAGATCAATAATAGAACCAACCGGGGGGTTGGTTGAGCTCTCGTAAATTGTTGTTGAATACTTTTTTGGTTGGCAAATAAAATAACCTGTGCACTGAGTTGTCACCAGTAAAAGAAGAAGGAATTTGAATTGAAGATGGCATGAATACCCTCTTCGTGTTACACATTTTTCACTGAAATTTTCTAATATATACAATTTGACAGGCGGATCCTTACATCTACTCGGGAACCCTTGTTCCCCTATTTTGAAGTTCGTCTGACCACTTTCTGTAGTTGAAACATACAGAAAATATATTGCTAGGAAATGGATTCTCAGCTGCAGATTTGAATATCTTGGACCTTCTTTTCCCTCTTCGATACTCAACCAAATTGTCATTTGTTTTTCCACTCTACTCTCTCTTTCTCATTACTTAGTCATTTTTCTGAAAATTTCTCAATGCGCATTGGCAGATGCACCAATTCACATTTGCACTCGTTCTTTTATATCGTGACTCCAATCGACCGCTGGCCATTCTATGCCTAGCCACTTTTCGATGCCTATCCATTGTAATTGACACAAGTGTTTGGTGAAAAAATTATATCATGGAAGTGTTCTGTGTAACATGTATATCAAGAAATAGGGGGGCATAAGAAATCGATAGCACTAAGTCGCAACGAATTGTAGAGTACGAATTTTTTGGGTGCATGATATATATCGCACACTTGTAGATGACATAATTTTTGGGTGAAAGATTTATAATAGTGCCAACCCAGGGGTCAGTCAGACTCCCATAAATCACTCTTGAATATGTATATCACAGAACATGGGGAATAAAAATTCGATAGCACTAAGTCACGACCCCATGGAGAGATAATTGGATAATTGTTGATATGACAATATAGGACCAATCCCCAACCCGAGGGTCGTTCGGGCTCCCATAAATCCTTGTTGAATATGTTATTTTCTTATTAATGCTAATAAGAAAAGTTATGCATTGAGTTGTCACTAGTGAAAGAAGAATGAATTTGAATTGAGGATGGCAGGAACACGATCTTCGTGTTACACATTTTGCACTGAAATGTTCTGATATATACAATTTGTCTGTCGGGGAATTATCCCTCTTCGGGAACCCTTGCAACCCTATTTTGAAGCCTTGCTAACCACTTTCCACGGGTATTTATGTGCCTTATGCCTTCGCACTTCTTTCCAAGTATATGCAATAAGTAAAAAAATTCTCCATAAACATGAAAAAAAGATATTGCGAGCAAATGCGATATCTATCACAGATGTAAATATGCTTAACCTTCTTTTCCTTCTTCTATACTTTATCGTTTATCACGGAATTGTTGGGTGTAAAATGTTTATGATGAAAGTGTTGGGTGGAAGATGTATATAATGAAACACACGGGATAAGAATGTGATAACGCTAAGTTGGGACATCGCAATGAGATATTTGGCCAAATGTTGAAATGGAAGGTCATTGGTCGGGTTCTTGATGTGAATATATAGATGGAAATGGGGATTTGACAGTCCGCTAACTGATCAACCTGCGAAAAATTGAGAATCCCGAGAAAGTCAGGTTCAAGTTTAAAGGGATTTTTTTTATGCTTATTTAAAATGTATCCATATTAATGTATCTTACTAGATTATTTGTGGTCCAAATGTAAACCATGTTCGAATTTGAATGGTTTTTTGTTCTTTTATATTGTAACTCTGATGGACCGCTAGCCATTCGATGCATAGCCACTTTTCAGATCACGGATTCCTGGGTAGGAGGGCTCTATAACCGGGGTCAAATTGTAAATGATGCAAGTGTTTGTTGAAAAAATTATATGATGACATTGTTGTGTGAAACATGTATATCACGAAACATAGGGGGCATAAGAAATCAATAGCGCTAAATTTCGATAAATTGTAGAGTACAAAAGTTTTGGGTGTAGGATGTATATCATGCACTTGTAGATGAAGGAAGTTTTGGGTGCAAGATTTATAATAGGGTCAACCCATGGGTCTTTCGGACTCCCGTAAATCGTTGTTGAATACATATATCATGGAATAGGGAGAATACAAATTAGATAGTGCTAACTTGTGACCCCACATAGCGATAATTGGCTAAGTGTTTAAAGGAACTGTGGTCGGTCGAGCTCATGATGTGACGATATAGGACCAATTCCCTAAGTTGGGGTCGTTTGGGCTCACATAAATCATTTTTGAATATGCTATTTTCTTGTTAATGCCAATAATTAAAGCGGTGCACTAATTCGTCACTAGTGAAAGAAGAATGAATTTGAATTGAGGATGGAAGGAACACCCTCTTCGTGTTAGACTTTTTGCAATGAAATGTTCTGATATATACAATTTGACAGTCGGGGCCTTACGTCTCCTCRGGAACCTTTTCCACCCTATTTTTAATCCTATCCGACCGCTTTCCATAGGTATTTCTATGCCAGACACCTTCGCACTTCTTTCCAAGTATATGCAATAATTCTAAAAAAAWTTAGAAACATGTAGAAAAGATCTTGCGAGAAAATGGGATATCTATTACAAATGTGAATATATTAAGCCTTCTTTTTTTTCCTCTATAATTTATGTTTTATCACATAATTGTTGGGTGAAAATATATGTGATGTAAGTGTTCAGTGCAACATGTATATAACGGAACACGCGGGATAAGAATGTGATAGCACTAAGTTGGGACGTCGCGGTGAGATATTTGGCCAAGTGTTGAAAGGGATGCTCATCGGTCGGGTTGTTGATGTGAAAATATAGATGGAAATGAGGATTTGACAATCCTCTAACATATCAAACCGTGGACAATCCAGGAGCTCGAGAAAGTTAGGTTCAAGTTTAAAGGGATTTTGTTTATGTTTATTTAAAATGTATCCATATTAATGTATCTTACTAGATTATTTGTGGTCCAAATGTAAACCATGTTTGAATTTGAATTTTTTTTTTCTTTTATATCATGACTCCGAGCAACCACTAGCCATTCAATGCTTAGCCACTTTTCAGATCACGGATTCTCGGGTAGGCGAGCTCTATAAACGGGTTCAAATTGTAAATGACGCAAGTGTTTGGTGCAAAATTTATATCATGGAACTGTTTTCTACAACATCTATATCAAGGAACAGGAGGCATAGGAAACCAATAGATTTAAGTCACGTCGAATTGTAGAGTACAAAATTTTTGGGGGAAAGATGTATATCACGCACTTGTAGATGACGAAAGTTTTCGATGAAAGATTTATAATAGCGCCAACCCAGAGGTCGGTTGGAATCCTGTAAATCGTTGTTGAATACGTATATCACATAACAGGGGGCATAAAAATTTCGATAGCGCAACGTCGTGACCCCGTGGAGAGATAATTGGTGAAGTGTCAAAAGGAATTGCATTCGGTCGGGCTCATGATGTGACAATATAGGACCAATCCCCAAACCGGGAGTCAGTTGGGCTCTCGTAAATCATTGTTGAATGTGTTATTTTCTTGTTAATGCCAATAAGAAAAGTTGTGCACTGATTTTCCAGTAGTGAAAGAAGAATGAATTTGATTTGACGATGGAAGGAACACCTTCTTCATGTTACACATTTTTCACTGAAATGTTTTGATATATACAATTTGACAGTCGGGGCCCTATGTCTCCTTGGGAACCCTTTCCACCATATTTTGAAGCCCATTTGACCACTTTCCATGGGTATTTATGTGCCCACCACCTTCAAACTTCTTTCCAAGTATATGAAATAAGTATATAACTTCTACAAAAACATGCAAAAAAGACCTTGTGAGAAAATGGGATATCTATCACAGATTTCAATATATTAACCATTATTTTCTATCTTCTATACTTTATATTTTATGATGAAATTGTTGGGTACAAAATGTATACAACGAAAGTGTTAGATGCAATATGTATATAACAGAACATGAGGGATAAGAATGTGATAGCGCTAAGTTGGGACGTCGCGGTGAGATATTTTGCCAAGTGTTTAAAGGGACGGTCGTCGGTCCGGTTCTTGATGTGAAKATATAAATGAAAATGAGGATTTGACATTCCACTAATTGATCAACCTGTGGACAATTGAGGAGCCTGAGAAAGTCAAGTTCAAGTTTAAAGGGATTTTGTTTATGTTTATTTAAAATGTATCCATATTAATGTATCTTACTAGATTATTTGTGGTTCAAATGTAAACCATGCTTGAATATGAATGGTGTTTTGGGATCGATTTTTTTTTCTCAAACCTACAAGGAACAAAGAAAAAAATATATGACTTTACATTTTGTATATCAAAGAATATTCTGAAATATAGGAAGATGCAATATATGCACATTATAGAACAAGAACATGTACAACGAAATGATTTAATTTTATGAAGAAATACAAATTCCAAATAACAACACAAAGAATTGAATATTAGCATAGAACAACCCCAAATGTTTATATTTAGATAAACTGGGTCACAAAATACACTTGAGAATATTTCCCAAAAAAAGTTGTCTTCTCGACCAAGGAGGCCACCTAGGGGAATGCCCACCTCGGGCACACAAGTCAATCACCGAGGCACAACACTTCTTCACCTTTTGATTATGAATTAAATATATGTAAAATAAATGGTTCCCTTGGTATATAAGGTGAATCGGGACTAAAATAAAGCATTCTTACCTTTTTCTTCTGAAGCTATGTGTCTTGGTTGTTTTCTTATCTGAGTTTTCATTTTACATTCATAGCAATTTTGTTTATAGTTTTTTTTGAAGAATAACCAGTGTGCCTTCCATTATGGATGCCTTCTAGTGACTCTGTTTTCCATGCTTCCACCTCTGAGAGAAATCTTATCTCATTAGCTAGCCACTCTCTCAGGGAGAAAATATTTTCCTTCAAGTTTTTTGAGACAGAAGGGAGGGCACACCAACTAGGGTTTGCACCTTTGTTGGTTTCCTCTTTATGGGAATGAAGTGAGTGCGTCCTTTTCCATGGTTTCACTGGGATTCTCCCACTAATCCCTGGAGGTCACTCTGAGATTTCCAAAACCTCTTAGACACTCTTGAGGCACCCCAGTTTGGATCCCCATTTTCTTGGTCACCCAAACTAATGGTGTGCCCCTGTTCATATTTGTGCCCTTGAGGAGAGTTTTTGGTTAGAATTTGAGCTATGGATTGTGTGGTCATATTCTTCTACAGATTTCCTTCTTGGGAAAATAAATTTCTATCAGAGGCTCAAGATCGATGGAAAACCTTATGATCTTGAAGATTGAGCCAATTTTTTTGGGGTTTCCATGAAATAATCCAGAGTTTTCCCATTCTAGGGTTTCAATTATTTATGCAAGAAACTCCACAGATATCATAATCCCCAAGCGTGCCCACATATCCATTTCCACAGAGAGGATTTTCACAGATCTAAAATAGTACAAATCTCTCCCTCTAGACCAGTTCAGGCTCCGTTGCTTTAGGGTTTTGAGTCCTCTCTTCTCAAAACAGAGTCCTATGTTCAACATTGCAACCTAGGGGTGCCTTTTTTCTTCAGCTAGCCTCATAATTCCTCCATGAAAAGATCCCTTGGCAGTCGACTTAGATTCCAACCCATCAAATCCTATCCAAGATATTGCTTTCGTCCTCAACGAGCTACTTAGAATGCAACAACAAAATAATCCAAATCCCTTCTAGTTGGACACTCGAGTCCAACTACCCAAATTAGCTAGGAAAACCAATGGTTAAATGGTGGATTCTTGGATACATATCCTATCCACCTATTTCAATACATGTACAAGCCTTAGCGGGGAAAGAAAACTCCAAATTTCCACCTTGAGATTAGAAGGATTGGCACAAACTTGGTGGTATACAGAGAAAGAGAAGACGACATTTATGATAGATATTTGGGATGATATAGGAWCCTCTACTTCGCAACCCATTAAAACCTAGGCTCAACTTTCCAAAGATTTGAAAAATCGCTTCTACCCACCTGGGCATGTGCAATCCTTATGGATCAAATGGCACCAACTTTGAAAACTCACGAGGACTCCAAGGCTACATAGACTTCTTCTGCAAGATGTGCCTCTTACTTCATGTTACATATGTGGAAGAGGTACTCATATTAAAATTTGTGGCTAGTTTATTAATTCAGTTTCGTCGAGAAGTAGAGTTGTTTGAAAATCCAACTTTAGATTAGATGTTTCAAAGATCTTTGGCTATAGAAAGGAAAGTCTCTACTAGAGGTTGTATTCCTCAATCGCACCCTTACACTAACCCCCCCGCCTATCAACCATATAGCTCCCATCCCTCAGCTTGCTTTCCACCTCCTCAGACTCAAAACCCCACACCCAATAAAAATACAAGGACACCCTAGTGCTCATTCCACAAAACTACTTCACACAATTCATCAGATTGTCGAATCCCCAAAAATCTAAAAACCAACAAAACCCTACTCATTGAGATCATTGCACCTTCCCAAATATAATATACCAAAGAATTTCCTCTAGACAATCCCACAAAAGTATATCCGTCATTGATTCTAATGAACCAGGAAGATTCAATTGCATCCACCCAACCCCTCTTCACCCATAACTGCCAAATCAAAAACACCTTGGCTTTACTGATTATGGACAATGGAAGCGAGAAAAATTTGGTGTCTCAATACCATGTCAACTGCCTTAATCTTGTGACTAATCCACATCTGCAACCCTATCAACTATGATGGGTCCAGAAGGATGGCCCTTGCCTCCTAGTTTCCAAGCATTGTCTGGTCACTTTCGCCATAGGACAATTCAAACATACTTTCCTCTGTGATGTATCCCCCTTGGATTGTGTGGATTTTCTACTCGATATCCCATACCAAACCCAGAGAAATGATATCTATCTATCCAAATCCCGGCAGTACAAAATTACCAGAGAAGTCCACAGTTATATCTTAACCGCAACAAAACCCATACCCCCTCCTACCAAATAAAAAATCCCACATGTACACTTAAACCAATGTGTCTCTCTTTGTTTGGTGTGCCCAATAACACCACACAATACCACACACCTTGTTCCTAAAACTATGAATCCCCTCCTCCACAAGTTCACAAAGGTATTAAAACCTCTGGAGGGACTTCCCCCCTCCCGCAACATTGACCATTCCATTCATCTCATCCCCAGAACTACCTTACCTAACACCCCCGCTTACTCACTGGCCCCAACAGAAATAGAGGAAATGGAAAGAAAAATGACCGACCTCAACAAATCTGGCCACATCCAACCTTCATCTTCTCTCTGTGCTTCTATCACCTTTGTCATCCCTAAACGAGATACCTCATAAATGTGCCTTGTCACTGATTACCGAGCCTTGAACAAATCCACAATAAAAAATTGTTACCCCCTTCCTCGGATTGCAGAACTACTTGACACCCTCCAAGGAGCTAAGTTGTTTACTAAATTGGGTTTGACAGTCAGCTACCATCAAGTTCGAATGAACCCAGATAATGTTTGGAAAACAACGTTCAATACCAAATTTGGTCTTTTTGAGTGGAAAGTCATGCCTTTCAGTCTCACCAATGCCCTAGAAACTTTCATAAGGCTCATCAATGACATCTTCAGAGCACATTTGGGTCAATTTGTGGTCATCTACTTAGATGAGATTCACATCTTTAGTCAGACATGGGACACTCACATGCAACATGCCCGACAAGTTCTCCAAATTCTCCAAGAACACAAGTTGCAAGTCAAAGATAAGAAGTCATATTTTGGTCAAAAATCAGTTCCCTATCTCGACTTTATGTTTAGCTCAGAGGGTATTCAACCAGATCCAACCCACATCCAACATTGAAACAATGGCCTCTACCTTCTTTAGCTAAGGAGTTGCAAATCTTTTTTGGTGGCATAAATTTCTATCGTTAGTTCATTCCCTATTTTTCAAATATTTCTCGACCTTTGAATCATCTCTCAAATACTTCTTCTACATTCATCTGGACCAAAGAAGAAACTCACTTTTCTCAGCTCAAAAATGCCCCCTGCTCATCCCCTGTTTTACATCTGCCAGACCTCTCCCAAACCTTTGAGATTGAGTTTGATGCCTCAGAATATGCTATTGGTGTCGTACTTAAACAGGGAGGACACCCCATTGCTTTCCACTATGAAACCCTATTCAAGACAAAGAAAAATTATAGTACCTATGGCAAGGAATTTTATAGTCTCGTGCAAGTGATGAAACAATCGAGGCATTATTTGTTGGGTAAATAAACCATTATGCATACTGACCACCACCCTTTGATTTTCATCAACTCTCAATCGAATATTCAGGAACAAAGGCACCTTAAATGGGCCTCCTACATTCAAAAATTTCACTTAGTCATCACATATAAAAAAGGAACTTCTAATAAAATGGTTGATTTGATAAGTCAACCTCCCACTCCAGTTCTTTCCATTCTATAAGTGTGTTGTGCTACTTATGACACATGGAAATATAAATATGCTACTAACACCGACTTTCGAGAGATTTGGGAAGCTTTGCAAATCCCTATAGTTATCAATCAAACTCCCTTCCTAGACTACACTATTCGGGATGGGTGGCTATATAAGTTGAATTTTCTATGTGTTCCACACTCAGAATACCGCCTCTTTCTACTCAGGGAGGCGCATGCTTCATCCTATGGGTGCCACTTCAAGACCACAAAGACGACCCAACATCTGCAATGCCATTTTCATTGGCCTTCCATGCAGCCTCAAGTTGAAAATTTTATCAGAGATTGTGCCTTATGCTCACAATCTAAGCCATCCAACCCGAATCATGGGTTGTATCAACCACTGTCACTTCCTTATTGGCCTTGGGATTCAATCTCAATGGAGTTCCTCAGTGGACTTCCAACAACCCAAAAGAAGCATGATGCAATCTGGGTAGTGGTTGTTGCTTCAAAAAAATGGAACTTTTTATCCCATGCAAAAAGACTAATAGAGTAGCGAAAACAACGAAACTCTACTTCCTCCATGTCTGGCCCCATTTTGGCCTTGAAAGCAGTATCATCACAGACAAAGATTCTCGCTTCCTCAGTACATTTTGTAAGACCATATGGGTGCTATTGGGGTGCCACCTCAAGTTTGCTACTGCATTCCATCTTCAAATGGATGGCCAAAAAGAGGTTGTCAATAGAGTGTTGGTGCATGCTCTGTGAAATCACTTTGGGTGCAACAAACAATGCGACAATTACTTGCACATTCTCCAGCATAGCTACAACAAGGCAACACATTCTTCTATAGGATTTTCACATTTTGAAGTCTACTTGGGCTTCCAGCCAGTATCTCCAATCGAGCTCCAACTCACTTGGGCTCCTCGAGGTACCTTCCATCAACAATAGGAACAATTGTAATCTCAACTATTTCTCCAATAAATTTCACAATGCCACACTGCAGTCACATCAGCACTCAAAGCAGCCCAAGATGATGCCAAGCAGCACCATGAAAAACAAAGAAACTTCATGTCCTTTCAACCAGGGGATCAAGTCTAGTTACACTTGGATAAGAAGCGCTTCAAAGGCCACCATCAAAATCTTCTTCCAATCAGATATGGTCTGAATACTATACTCGACAAGATTGGAGAAAATGCATATAGATTGGATCTGCCACCACAACTAGGAATCCACAATGTCATTAATGTAAATCACTTAAATTTGTTTGAGCCTTCCCTCTTGGAGGAAACTATCACAATCACTCATCCAATGGAAACCATTCCCGATTTCCAACTCCCATTGGCCAAAGACACTATACTGGACACTCGAAGTCGCTCTACAAGACACCAGACTTACACTTTATATCTAGTATCCCGCCAAGGCCAAACTCCATCTCAGGAAAAGTGGATCACATATGATGTATTGCACAACAATTTTCTACATATTCTCATGGAATTTGAGACACTTCTCGATCTAAACAGAGAGGAATTGGGCCAAGGAGGCCACCTAGGGGAATGCCTACATGGGGCACACAAGTAAATCACCTAGAGGCAACACTTCTTCGCCTTTTGATGATAAATTAAATATATGTAAAATAAATGGTTCCCTTGGTATGTAAGGTGATCCGGGACTAAAATAAATCATTCTTACCTTTTCTTCTGAAGCTATGTGTATTGGTTTTTTTCTTTTCTGAGTTTGCATTTTACATTCACAATAATTTCACTTTTAGGGTTTTCTGAAGAATAACCAGTGTGCCTTCCTTCATGGCTACCTCCTGGTGACTCCATTTCGCATGCTTCCACCTCTGCAAGAAATCTTATCTCATTAGATAGCCACTCTTTGAGGGAGAAAATATTTTCCTTCATGTTTTTTGAGGCAGAAGGGAGGGCACACCAACTAGGGTTTGTGCCTTTCCTGGTTTCTTCTTTGTGGGAATGAAGTGACTGTTTCCTCTTCCATGGTTGCACTAGGCTTCTCCGACTAATACTCAGAGTTCACTCTAAGATCACCAAAACCTCTTGGCCACTCTCGGGACACCTCAGTTTGGATCCCCATTTTCTTGGTCACCCAAACTAATGGTGCGTCCCTATTCAGATTTGCGCCCCTGAGGAGATTTTTTAGTTAGAAGCTGAGCTATGTATTTCATGGTCACCTTCTCCTATAGATCGCCTTATTGGGAAGAGCATCTTTGAATTTGTAAAAAAAACTATTGTTTAGTACATATTCTATGAAATAAAAATCCATTTGCTAGAATGACTCTGATTGGGATTGTAGCGGACTACAAAGCAAAGATGTACAAGAATGAGGTTTGTAGAAAGAAGAAAGTCAACGATGAGAAAAAGAAAAACCTGGCAATAAGAAAGAGAAAATTGTCATATTTGGGTTAAATGTTTGTTAGAATAAGTAGATGAAGATAGAATAATGTAATCAATATCAAATTACTATGATGGTGTCCAATGCCTTGTCATTTCTTCATTGATTTCATTTTATGGATTTCCTTAGCTTTGACCTTCATTGGTAATCTCGTCGACAACCTTTTTCAACCATTATTCGATGTTTATCCTCATGGGCACCATGTTCATTTCTTGTCGGATTTTTATATTGAATAATTCACTTTCCAAGTCCCTTAGATCAATAGACAAGTTGTGAAATGATTCTTGAATATTTTTGTTTCTAATTGCATAACTGACTAGCCAAGTTTTCACGTCATCTTCACCATATTCAAGAATGCCATAGAAATTGTCAAATTACAGTCTTCTATAAATATGAACTTGATCATCAAATGCTTGCTTGGTTAAAAACAATGAGTTTGATATCAATTTCGGGTCCTGGACTTCATTAGTGCTGGCAGCTAGATCTATCTTAGTTAGCTTCTCGAATAATTTGTCTCTTCTAGATATGGTCTGGCTACATTCTTGAACAATACCAATGAGGCTCTTTACCTTTTCTTTCTAGCATGCGTTTATCTATTCTATTCAATCCAGGGAAGGGAGATCCTCATGTCTTCTTTTGAATTTTGTCATACCGATAACTTTAAAATTAAATGGTAAAAATTCATCAAGATAAAAACCTTGCTCATTATTGAGATCTACTTGCAGATACTCATGAAAAGAATACACTCTTGTTCCAAAAGGGACGATATTCTTTGACATCTCCCAAGCTTTTGTTATTAACTCCATTCTTTTGTTTATTTTGTTTTGCACATAGCCTCGGACCAATGTGAGAAGGCTTGATGATCCTTTTAACTTTGGAGAAAGTGTGGTGGACCCGACCATTGCCAAAGGAGTAGAAAATAGTGGAAGTGGCATTAGAGCTTCCAACAATTCTCTGATTCGCATCTTTAACATGAGGTTTTTCATTTCAAGGCCACTAATAGAGTTGTCTAGAGCATCTCCAGTTTCTCGGTGCATATTGGATATCTCATAAGGGTGCATGCTATGTAGGTTGAACTCTGAACGAGATATCCCTTTCTTATTCTCTACATTTTTTTTTTCAATAATCAATTTTTTTGATTCGTTGTAAAAAGAAATGCTCTGAAATGAAAAAGATTCTTATTCATCCTATGTATCTATGCCAATTATTTCCATCACAGGATTGTGAGGAGTAGTTCTCTCTAGGTGATTTTCATGAGGGAACATTTTTTCAATGTCAATTTCTAGTTCCATATCTTTGAGGGAGAGATCATAGATATCAATTTCTCCCCTCAATCCCTTCTGTTCTTGGACTACTGTTTTTTGTTTTTACCCCGTGGGAAGCTTGTGACAACTTTAAATTTTTTTGGAGGGAGAGTTCTTATCTCCTTCTCCGCCTGAAGAAATGTGTGTGACTTTGTTACTTGGGTAAGCCATTGGAGTACTACCACGAGATGTTGTGGTCTTGGAAATGGCGGTCAGGGATTCGACACTTTTTTCACCCAGGTATTTTTTATTCTGCTTGTGGGAATCATTAGTAATGGTACTGTGTCCATTTAGGATAGTGTAAGTGAAGTAACTGTTGAAGTGGTTCCTGACCATGAAATCCCATACTTTCCAAGGCATAGAGATGAATTTTCTTTTCCTTTTTTCATGGAAAAAATGCAATCAATAGATGTACTCCCTTGTTATTCCAGCAAAAAACATTGTACTAGATATGTGACATGGAAGGAAGGAAGGATTTTGTTTAGACACAAAAATACTTATAACATTATAGTTCTCTATTTATTCTACTATGACCTTCCTATCCAGGAAGATTGATAGCTCGCCAAAAAACCCGGGAAAATACCTTCCAAATATCAATGCTTTAAAAACTGAAACAAAATAGTTAAAGACCTTATAAAATTGTTGGCAAGCATCGTGACTCCATAATTTCTGGCATGCAAATGTTAATGGGTCAAATTCAAAGTTCTTCTTCCTACACATAGATAGTCCAGGAAATGGATAGCAATTCAGCACGACGAAAATTATATAAGATGGCATAAATAATTTGTTCTGCCTCCTGTATTGCAATAACTTGGAAGAGTTTGAATGGAAATCATTTTGTGGAAATAGAATATGGTTTGTTGCTTGATCGTAAAATATAAAATATACAGAATCATTTGAGAGATGCCAGTTGCACTTTCTTATATTTTTGTCCTCGTGAAAAGCCATGCAATTTGACGAAAACGATTTTGACATGCACTCACCTACAATATGGCCATGTTCTAGAGAGCGGGCACTAGGTCCTGTAATAACTTCAGAAAGAGGTCTAATTCATTGCCATGCTTCTTTAAGAATTGTTTTCAATTATCTCCCTTGAAAGTAGGGGTTGGGTCGGGAAGTGTTAACATCTTTCGAAATACATTAGGCAATAGGGAGATTTGGAAATGGTTTCCCATCTAGACAATCCATTGGTTCATAATATATTTCGCGATGCAACATGTGACAAAGTCCTTAAAGTAAAAAAATATTGGGGATACAATGTGTCATTGCAATTTAATATGTCAATATAAATTTCATCTAGGA